>JBBPDI010081919.1:0-13709 GCA_037974545.1 Cucumis variabilis
CATATTTGGAAGCTTGGAATTGATGAAAAAGGTCAAAGATATAAAAAGTCAAAATATTGACTTTTGACTTTGAAAATCAAACTTTAACTGACTTTATATTCAAATGTGATTTGAATTTTGGAAAAATGAATGTGGATTCATACTCGAGAGGTTAAAATTAGTCAAGACGGATAAAATGGTAAAAAGTCAAAATGTTGACTTTTGACTTTTAAATGTCAAATTACTATTTTACCCTTGAAAGAACATTGTATGAAATTAACAAATGGCTTCATGCATGTAAGACACCTACTTGGTGATATGCCAAGTGTAGATAGTGATAGGTCACTACATGCAAATTTTGCATGTAGTTTGCAAAATTTTGCATGTAGTTTTTAGCAATTGTTGGTAACCAACCTCTAACAACTATCTGTTTTGACAACATTCCACTACTATTTTTTGATAATCATCGTCGATAGACTTTCGATAACAATTTCCTAATGGCCATTGTTAGCCAATCTCTTACTACTACCGTAAACCTCCAATCATCATTTTTTGAAATTTTCATTAGCCAATCTTCGTTGACTGCTTTTTTTACAACCGTGGTTGACAAACTTCTGTTGATCATTTTTCAATCCTTGTTTCTAGCAACATTTTATCGGTCATTGTGCGATGACCATTGTCGACCAACTTTTGTCGACCTTTTTTTGGTGCCCATTACCGTTAAACTTTTGTCAATCGTTTTCGGTAATCATTAGTTAACTTTCGTCGACTATTATTATAACAGTTGAAAGACAACTTTCATCGACCATTTTTTTATAACATTTGCTAGTCAACTACCAATGACTATTTTTTATTGATCGTTGTCTACCAAACTATCATCGATTGTTGTTAAGTGACCTTTGTCGGCTAATTTTTGTTGACCATTTTTTGTGACCTTTGACAATCCGTTTTTGCTGACCATTTTTTGTGACCATTGTAGACCTAATTTCATCTACCCTTTTCGATAAAAATTGTTGACCATTTTCGACCAACTTTTGTCGACTGTTGTTGACCACTATTAGCCAACTTTCGTTGATTGTTTTTCTTAGAAGTTTTTGGTTAACTTTTTTTATCTTTTATCAATTGACCATTGTCGGGTTCCTTTAGTTAATCATTTTCTTATGATCGTTATCAGCCACAAGTGCCAATAACTATTTTGCTGGAATTTATGTCCTAAAACCCGTAGTTTGTTGCTTAAATTTATATGTTATTCAATAAAGTTGTTATTGAGAACTTATTAGTGAGAATTGAATGCTACTATCTCGAATCCAACAAACTAAGGTCCCAAGGCTATTTAGTATGGACTTGAACTTTATGTAAAGATATGCAAGTGGATCAAATTCGAGTATATAGCCCAAATGGTCTATAGTGTATGAATAAGTTAGTCTCCTTTATTCTGGAGACACTATGGATGCGACCCACTTTGTAGTTAGTACAAACGATATGATCCTGAATCATTCATGTAAGGATATATGGAAGTGCGAACATCCTATGTAATGAATTTACATAAGACTGAAACCATGAATAGTCACTTTTAAGCTATAATACCGTTGAATATTTCAATTATTGATGACCTAGGGTAACTTAATCTTAATTCTAAGCTAACTTTGAACTTTGTTCAAATGGAATTATCCTTAGATCTGCATAGGTGAGGATGCTCACCAACGCTAGCCCAATAAGTCTCTCATTTCACAGGTAAGATCTGGTGGATAGCTAGGGATATAGAATGCAAGATGAAATTCACTCCTCCCATTTTAGGGTTAGTAGATAGGTTGTTCCCTCAAGTATTGAATCTAAGTCTTAAAGAAGGGGTCGTAGACTCTCACTTGCCCAAGAGGAATATTTTTTGTTTTAGGTTGGACCTTAAATCAATTGTTCAAGAGTGGATTAGTGAGACTTAAGGAGCCAAGATGTAATTTCGAGGGTTAGTGGTATTTTGACCCAATCGAGGTTACAAATAACCTGTAATAGATTAACTTATTAATCATGATTATATCAGATGTAGATAAATTTATCTATAGTTAGGGGAGTGCAACTACGAGGCTTTAGTGGAATGGCCGGTTAGTTTTGATCTAAAAAGGCTTAGCCAGTTAATCTTGAATAATTAGAGCGCATGATCTATAGGTCCATTAGGTTTTCTTGCTAGCTCATATTAAATTAACTTAGAATAATATGTTGGAATAATTTTAATTGTTCGAATTAGGTGTAGAGAGAAAAACCAACAGATATATGTGATATAGTCTCGATAATAAGTTTGAGATAGAGCTTCATATATTAAAAATATGGATATAGATTCTTATTTGGAAGCTCGAAATTGATGAAAATGGTCAAAAGTCAAAATGTTGACTTTTGATTTAGAAAAGTCAAACTTTGACCGACATTATATTCAAATGTTATTTGAATTTTGAAAAAATGAATGCAGATTCACACTCAAGAGATCGAAATTAGTCAAAAGGTAAAAAGTCAAAATGTTAACTTTTGACTTGAAAAAATTAAAGTTTGACTTTGACTTGAATGGTCAGATGATTCAATTCTCTAATGGTAAAAAATCAAATTGCCCTTGAATTAAAATTAGTGGAAAAATCCATCATTTTGATTTTGTTGGCTATATGAGATGTAAACTCCTAACCCACTAAGTTTCTCTAATTGTTAGTGGAATGTGAGGTGTTGAGATTTTATGAACTAATTACATGTATTTAGGTTCTAAATAGGCTTGATTTCAAATGTGAAACTTTTTTTTTTTTTTTTTTGCAGATTTTGTAATTTGTAATTACATTTTATCTCTCAATAATTTAATTCTCTCTCCGATCTCAACCTAAAAATTTCACCTCCAAATTCCATCCCTCTCTCAATTTCCTCCACCTTAATGGGTCCCACAACTCGGTTCTAAGTTTGGAGAATAACGATTCGAGTTTGTGAGGAGATTACGAAGATCAGAAAGCTTCAAAGGTGAATTTTTCTATAAATCCTAATTTCATTTAATTACTAAAATGTTTAGTTTAATTTATAGTAAAATAGATTAATTTTGCATGTCTCATATTCCATCATGTTTTTTGGTGATCGCCATCGATTGATTTTCGACAATCGTTGTTGCCTACCTCTGATTATCATTTTACATTGAATGCCTCGACCACCTTCGACCACCATCCTATATGATCGTTACTGAATTTGTATCAAATTCTCCGTAGAAAATTTCTTTTATTAAAATTTGAAATTATATATGCAAAGGACTTTTAGTATATAATAAATCAAACAATTTTTTACATAAAAATACTTTTGAAAAAAAAGTTCTCAAACACACGTGTACTCTTTTGAGATGACAAAGAATACTGGCAATGCATATAAAAATAACTAAAATAGCAAGACAACCACCAAATCAACAAAACATATCACTTTTTTAACAAATATGAACCTTTAATGTCGATGAACTTGGGCCTAAAATTAATCATAGTTCAACATTTTAGCATCATGGTCTGCTCTCTTCTTTTCTAGAGTAGATAAAAAAAAGTCTATTGTTTGTTATGATACTGAGATTTAACTTTAAATCACGAGTATATTTGTAATTCTATTTACAATTCTTTTGTTCTATCATGTATCAATAAAAAGTTGGATTACCTGTTATATAATGTCCTTTTTCACCTCATTTTTCAATGTTTAGTATATTTGTTATTCTTAATGCCATTTAATATGTTGTAATGTAGTCCATATTCAATATTAATGAAGCCGGTGTCTCTGAATTTGACTCCTTTCATAAAGACTTCCCAACCTACAAAGAGGTTCACATTCTCTCTAGGTTTGAATCCAATAATTTTTTTCAGAATTTTTTTAGTTTCTTTGTGTAAAATATAATTACGATTTACAAATTTATATACAACAATGATGAGTATTGAATTTCTTCAGTAAAGAAAGCCATGTTCTTCAGTATCTCTATGAATGGTCAAAACCTCATAGCATATAATCTATGCTCTAGTTCAGATAGCATCTATAAGAAACTCTATTCATCGGTAATATTTTGACCTATATGTTATCAATAATTATTCTGTAGTCTTCAATTTATCCAAAGGAAAAGGTGGGATTTCAATGTGGAGAAAATTTTAATCTTGCAGATCCCATGGAATGTTGAATTTCATCCGAAGTTCATTGTTCAAGGTAGAAATCAACGTCTATTTCTTGTACTTTATTGTGAAAATACTGATTCTCAAACAGCAAACAGTAAATGAACCACAGTCAAAGGTATGTATTTATACATTCAATATGTTTCAATGCATTATGATAACTATATGAGAAATACATGCATGATTGGGAACATAATTGAATCACTACATTTTTTGTGTCCTGAGGTTGAGATGTTGCCCTTGTTGGTCCTAGTAAGAATGAGTTTGCTATTCTAGATGACGACAAGAGAATGACAATGAAAAATTTCTCGAAGACAACCACAGTACAGAGACTAATAACAATTGTTTCCTACCCCTTTAGGTAAATCAGCACACATTCCCTATTCATGCTTTATTCTATTAAATTAGAGCCACCAATGCGGCATTATGCTGATAGATTAATTCATTGCATTTGTAGAATCAACATTAATGTTTTGCATCTCATAGGGACCAGATAGATTGACTTGGCAAAACTTGTTCAGGGATATCGGAATTCGACAGCTGATGGTAAATATGTACCAACACCAAGTTGAAGTAATTATTATATTTTAGAATAAAATTAGAAAAAAAATGTGGTCCACTTTGCAGTTTAAAAAAAAAGTTATTTTTATGTAGATAATTGCTCTTTTTGCTCTTGGTTATGGTCCTTCGTACATAATTGTTCTGCATCTTAAGAGAAGTTAGTTGTATAAAATTGAATTGTGGATATGATAGAGTTTTCTACCTTATAGGTTATTTATGAATCAATTATACTATACCATATGAATTCAACATTTGTATATTTGTATACTAAAAGAAGTTTGAGATAGTGTTGTTATTAGTACGCGTAAGCTTTGGTTAGTACACATTTTTTTTCTCTTTGCTTTAAGAGAAACTAGTATTGTTCCTTAAGTTTTAGAAACTCTTTTTTGAAAATATTGAATTGAACATTTTTTTTCTCTTTAAATGATTTAAGACTTACTAAAATTTGTACCATGTAAGTTATAGTTTTTCGATCGACAACATACACCTATCAATTAAGTTCAAGAGTTGTATTTTCATACTTGTTTTTAAGTTTCCTTTGCAGTCCTTGTGTTTTCATGGGATGTTGAGATTGTCTCTAGATAATCTAGAAGTGTCAATGGAAGAAGGTAATGGTAAGGTATAGGATGTGTTTAATAGACCTAGTGATTAACCAACTTTCATTTGTTTTTTCTTTGCAATCCTTGCATTACTAAACCCTTTCTTTTTTTTTTTTAGGTCGATTTTCTCAAGCATTTTGTTGATCAGTTTTTTTGTTGTATCGTCGCTTTGATATGAACAAAATCGATCAACACAACAAGAAAAGGTATGTAATGTGTTCAAAAGATCAGTTCTTGTTGCATCCTTGAAGGCGAGACTGCTAGGTTGCTCCTTTTTAGAGAGGTTAGTATGCTTGTAAATTTTGTAAAATTTCATTCCTTCAAGAATTTCCCCATGCTAAATTTCCTTTTAGATATCTATTTTCCAACATTATCTTGTTCGTCACTCGTTGTTTTGTTTATTTATGTTTTTGTTTGTTTAGAATGTCTGGAACTTGTATTGTTTCTCTCTTTTTTCACTAATAGGTTATTACTCTTATGAGTTTTAGGTGTTTTTTTTTTTCAAGTGATGTTTTGCTTTTCTGTGGATATATGTTTTTTTTTTTGTTAATGGAGTTTTGGTTTGTTAGCTCTGAGAAGCTACATTGTTGTTCTGTTGCGTGTTCTTTATTTTAAGGACATAATAATAATAGATGAAAACTAAATGAGAGAATTAAAGAGTTGTACTAAGGACTGAGGTTTTATACAATGAATTAGTAGCTGTTTTTCACATTTTGTGACAATCTTGACATTTACATTTGTTTTTTGGTACAGAACATATGTAACTATTAATTGTGCAATATGGATTTAGAAGAAATATTAATCTCCAAAGTTTTTGGTGTTCAAAGCCTTTCTTCAAGCGTTGAAAGCACTCTGAACAAGAATGGGCATTCTGATGATGACACTAAAATTCCAGAGCTTGTCCAACAATTATTGAAATTGGATCGAAAAAGGTGCCTCTTCGAACCCTTGTTGACAAGAAAAATAAAACTTTGGCATCGATTAGAAGCAAAATGACAGAACTGCAACGAATAAAAAACAAGGCAATTAAGAAGCAATATACAAAAAAGGTTGCATCTAGCATCAACAATCAGTTTTCATCAAGAAAGCAATAAGTGATCAATTAGTGTTCCAAGATCATCTACTAAGAAGGATGGTTGTGAGGGGACAATATACAAAGGTAATCATCAGTTAGTGATTTCAGTTTATCTTTTCTACTTGACAAGATATTGGTTCTGTCCATATAGAGGTCAATATTAATACATTCATTGAGGCAACATTCCTTTGTTTGAATTTATTTACTGCTTGTGTAATGATTACATTTTCTTTTCCTTTCATGTGGGTTAATTTCATTCATTCTAGGAATCCAAAGGCTCTTAAGATGGTTTCCTATATGGTCTTGAAGATTTTTATCACATAAGACCACAATCTCTATTACAAACCAAACTATCTCCAAAGGCCCTTCAACAAAAGTTGGAAATCAAGGTAGCAAACTGTCATCTCTAAAGGATGCAATGTGATGTAATTCCTCGAATGCTCTCCTGTTGTGAATGCATGGGTGCAACCCGAACACAAAGGAAGATTGTCCCTGTATATAATTTTTTTTTATAGGAAGCATCTTTGATATATAATCTATCATGTTAACTCCCTAATGCAAGTCCCTTCCTTCTATTATGCCACTCTAGAAACTTGACATTCTTGGAAGTTTCTTCCTTTACGGTGAGGTGGAGTTGTATGTAATGATATTGATGGTGTTGACTGTGCAGAAACCAACATAAACTGTATCAAACGATTCGACCTCAAGGTCATGAATCATGAATGTTGGAATTGAATCACTTACTTAGTTACTTTGAGAATTAGGTATTTATTTAGTTCTTTAACTAATTTATTATTAGAGTTAGAGAATGATATTTCTTTTTATTTTTTTGTTAGGTGATTGATGTGTGGAGAAAATATTCGAGCAACACATATATGTGGGATCATTTTGGTATTGCTACAATTTAAACATCTTTTTTTATCCTATCAAAATTTTGGGATTATATATATGAAGTCATTTTATTTGAATTAAGAATTTACTTGTTCTAGTATTTAAGGACTTTGTTGGAACTTAGTGTTGATGATTATTTCAAATCTTTGAATGTATATAATGTTTTTTTTTGTATGTTATAAATTTGAATATTTTGGTTGTAATTATGATTGTAGATTTGGATGAATGTGAACTATACCTTCTTAGTATGGCAAATTATGACTCGATCTATAAGTATCTATATGATTATAATTTGATTTTACAATAATAATATTGAATAGGTGCTATTAGATAAATTGTAGTTATGTTTGTATTATTATAAAAAATGTTATAGATTGTCGATCAATAATAAAGTTTGTGTGTAAAAATGGGGTATTTATATCTTTTTTCCATTGCAATAAATAATGCTAATAAAAATAAGAGACCTTCAATAACATATATAGTCTTTTATAATGTCTTTTTATTGTTATAACATTTTTTTATGATACTTTTTTAATATCATGAAACGTTTCCATAACAGTGAATTAAAGCTATAATATATTAATTTTTATATTGTTATTAACAACTCTACAAAAACCGCTATTAAAAGTCCAAGACTTTTTGCTACGACAACATTCATAAAATGCTAAAAAAATGGTTTATAGTATTTTTTTTCAATGTTATTAAAATAGCTATTGAATGATTTTGACAACACTTTTCCAAACCCAATAAAAAACACTACAAAAAGTCTTTTATAACATTTTTCCAATGTTATTAAAATGCTATTGAAACTGTTGAGTATATATTTTTGTCAATTAAATATTGTCTTTTTTGAAAACTATATATTAATCAACCAAATCTTTCCAAGATATAGGAAGTTCTGGTTGTTGGAGGGTTCCTTTAAAAAAGAAATCGGAATTTATAATTTTAATAAAAGAGGATCTTTTGTGAACGGTACATATTTGGTTCTTTTTGCTCGTATATTTTTTTACGAAAAGTAGAGCGTAAGCTTGGGAGACCTTTGAAGCATCCATGAAAGAAAGTCATCCGTGATCAGGTGACCTGTGTTTTTATGATGATTTAATATAATTGCCCATGAAGTTACTGTGCATGAATTGAGCACGGTAAGAAGAGAAGGAATATCTACAGAGAACTTTGATTTGAGGGATCAATTCAATAATTCAGAGGGAGCCTGAAGTTTATAATAGTTATTGTATTAACTATTGTTTATGTAACTAGTGAGAATTGTTACTGATTATGAATCTTAATAATATTCCTGATTTGAGCCAAGAGGCTCTCCAGAAGTAGGCACGTTTGTCGAACTGGGTTACCAAAGTGCTGTGCAGTTTATTTCTGTTTGCCTTTTAGTTAAACCTGTAGTTAAGTGCATGTGGTATAGCTAAAGAATATCTTAACAGTATTATTTTTCAATTGGTATCAGAGAAGGTTCAATTCTTATGGACGCACAAAGAGAAGGTACCCCACCTACTCGACCTCCAATCCTGGATGGAAAGAATTACTCATATTGAAAGATTCGTATGGTATCATTTCTGAAATCCCTGGATTCAAAGGGCTGGAGAGCAGTGAAAGTGGGGTGGACTCCTCCTATGATGACTGTAGATGGAAAGTCTGTACCAAAACCTGAGGAAACCTGGATAGAAGCAGAAGAACAGGTGTCTCTGGGTAATGCTAAAGCTCTAAATGCGATATACAATGGAGTGGATTTGAATAGGTTCAAATTGATCAATTCATATGTCTCTGCACAAGATGCATGGAAAAGAGTCGAAGTAGCGTTTGAAGGAACATCCAAAGTTAAGACATCGCGACTTCCACTATTGACCACCAAGTTTGAAGCATTGAGAATGATGGAACTGGAGAACATAACTGAGTACAACGTACGTGTTCTGGAAATTGCAAATGAGTCATTCAATCTAGGTGAAGAAATATCTGAAGCTACGTTAGTCCAAAAAGTTCTGACATCTCTTCTCAGAAGATTTGATATGAAAGTTATTGCAATTGAGGAAGCACATGATGTGTCTACACTCTCTCTTGATGAACTGTTTGGTTCTCTCCTTTCATTTGAAATTACGTTGGCAGATCGTGTAGAAAGTAAGGGTAAAGGTCTTGCGTATCAATCCGTTCAAGAAGATGATCTCATTGAAAAAGGGAAAGCCCCGAATGAGCAAATTAATGAGTCAATCACTCTGCTCTAAGCAATTCTCGAATGTAATTAAAAAAATGAATAGCTTCAGCAATCCTGGTTCTCAAAATCGTTCTCCAAATAATTTTAAGCGACAAGAACTTGACCGGTCTAGCACCAGAGAATCTGAACATTCATCTGACAGAGATAGCAGGTCGTTTAAATGTCGAGAATGTGAAGGTTACGGTCACTATCAGGCCGAATGTCCTACTTATCTGAGGAGGCAGAAGAAAAGTTTTGGAGCAACATTATCAGATGAGGATTCAGAAGATATGGTTGAAGAAGAAGAGTTTGCAAGTGCCTTTATTAGTATCAGCTCAAACTGTGAAGGAGAGTGTGAATACCAGACGGGTGATGACATAGATAATTTGGCTGCCGCAAACATGTTATATAAAAAAACTGAAATCATTATGGGAACAGGATACGACAGTCAGGGCTAGTCAAAAGAAGAAAATTCAAGAATTAATGACCGAGAATGAGAGACTATTTTCAATAATCTCGAATCTGAAGCAAAAACTCAAGGAATCCCAAACAAATTATGATCAGTTGGAAAAGTCAGTGAATATGTTAAATTCTGGTACTGAATGTCTTGAACACATATTGACTCTGGGAAAAATTGGTTCTGGTAAGGAAGGCCTAGGCTATAGTGGTTCAGTAAATCAGAAGAAACATGACATCAAGACTGTGTTTGTCCCGACAAGATCAGGTATAACTAGAGAGATGTGGAGTTGTCAAAAGGGCAGTAGACGTCATTCATCCTTGAAATCATGAGTTTGTCATTTCTGTGGCAAGAAAGGGCATATTAAACCTTTTTGCTAAGCAATGATGAACATAAGTAGTTATAAATGGAGGATGGCCTCGAGTTTTAATAATGAGAAAAATAAAAAAATCGGCCTATGAGAACCAAAGTAGACACAGGGCAACAAAGGTTTGGAGGGTTAAACAACAATAGGAGAAGAGTAATATAGCATTTACATCAGTACAAATATCTCAAGAAGACTGGTTTTTTTATAGTGGATGTTCCAAGCATATGACTAGAAATCGCTCTTACTTCACTAACTCTGTTGATTGCTCCTCTGGTCATGTGACTTTTGGGGATGGAGCCAAGGGAAGAATTTTGGCTATGGGTGATGTGGCTGGACAACATCTTCCTAGTTTAAGAGATGTGCGGTATGTTGAAGGGCTCACAACAAATCTGATAAGCACAAGTCAATTATGCGATCAGGGCAATTCTATAAATTTCAACAAGGAAACCTGTGTTGTGTCAGATGAACACTACAAAGAAGTTATGTGAGGTATCAGACAGACAGATAACTGCTATCACTGGTGCTATAATCAACCTGAAGTCTGTCAAGTCTCAGTTGTGGCACAAAAAATTGGGGCCTGTTAGTCTATGTTCTCTTGATAAGGTGCTTAAACATGAGGCTATTTTAGGTCTTCCAGCCTTGAATGTTAAAGGACAACGGTTTTGTGGAGATTGTCATCAAGGTAAACAGACTCAGATTTCACATAAAAGTAGCAGAGAATGGTACACTAACAGAGTTCTTGAGCTACTCCATGTGGATCCATGGGACCAATGCAAACTTAAAGTCTAGGCAAAAAGAAGTATCTTTTAGTTCGTGTGGATGATTATTCTCGGTTTACGTGGGTTTGGTTCTTGAATAGTAATTCTGAAACGCAAAAAATTCTCATAAGATTGTGCTGAAATTTGCATAGAGAACAAAGGGTAAATATTATAAGATTACGGAGTGATCATGGCAAAGAGTTTGAGAATTCTGAAATGGATGTGTTTTGTGAAAGCAAAGGCATTAGTCATGAATTTTCATCTCCGTTAACTCCTCAACAGAATGGAGTTGTTGAAAGGAAAAATCGTACGCTTCAAGAGATGGCTCGAGTTATGTTGCATGCCAAAAATCTTCCTTTGAGTTTCTGGGCTGAAGCAATACATACAGCTTGTCATATTCACAATAGAGTGACAATTCCTACTGGATCTACTGTAAAGCTGTATGAATTATGGCAGAAAATCAAATGTAAAGTAGTTCCATATCTTTGAAAGTGTCTGCTATATCCTGGCAGATCGAGAGTACCATAAGAAGCTTGTTGCCAAATCAAATAAAGGAATTTTTTGGGCTATTCACCGACCAGTAGAGCATATCGAGTTTTCAACAATCGTACAAGGTCTATTATAGAGACAATCAATATTGTTGTTAATGATGATGAGAAGGAGATAAAAGTGACTTCTGCAGTCCAAGATGAGGAGGATACTAGTTGTACTCAGACAGATAATGAACATATCAACTCTTCAAATGATCCTGATGCTAGTAGCATTGTTATGACTGCTGGAGCTACTGATGTCACTGATGCCAGTTCCCCTGATGATTCTGATGAATCTCTCGACCATCAGATAGGACCATCCTCTCAAGTGGTAAAGAATCATTCAACTAGTGGTATCATTGGAGATGTTCAAAGTGGAGTAACGACCAAAAAAAAGGATCGGATAGACTATGCAAAGTTAATTGCTAACGTTTGTTATACATCCTTCATTAAACTAGGGACAGTATCTGAAGATCTTGAAGATGATTCTCGATTGGTTGGGATGTTTTGGGTCTGTTACTCTGTACTTCTCTGATATTTCTTCTAAGTAAATGATAATGTGGATGGATGTGTGTTTGATTCTGTGCTTTGGCTTCTGGTTTAGCTTTGCACTGGTTATCCTGGGAAGGGTGTTTTACTTCTGTCTTTCGCTATTAAAGGTGTTCTCTATATTATAATTGATTAGAAAAAGAATGACCCTAGTGATTGACAAAAAATGGGGAGTTTGTTGAGTATATATTTTTGTCAATTAAATATTATCTTTTTCGAAAACTATATATTAACCAACCAAATCTTTCCAAGATATAGGAAGTTCTAGTTGTTGGGGGGTTCCTTTAAAAAAGGAATCAGAATCTGTGATTTTATAAAAAGATGATCTTTTGCGAACGGTGCATATTTGGTTCTTCTTGCTCGTATATTTTTTTTACGGAAAGTAGAGCATAAGATTGGGAGACCTTTGAAGCCTCCGTGAAAGAAAGTCATCCATGATCAGGTGACCTGTGTTTTTATGACGACTTAATATAGTTGCCCATGAAGTTACTGTGCATGAATTGAGCACAGTGAGAAGAGAAGGAATATCTACCAAGAACTTTGAGTTAAGAGATCAATTCAATAATTCATGGGGAGCCTGAGATTATCTCTACAAGGTTCATGTGATATCCAGGGGGAGCTTAAAGTTTGTAATAGTTATTGTATTAACTATTGTTTATGTAACTAGTGAGAATTGTTACTGATTATGAATCTTAATAATATTCCTGATCTAAGCCAAGAGGCTCTCTAGACGTAGGCACATTTGCGAAACTGGGTTACCAAAGTGCTGTGCAGTTTATTTCTGTTTGCCTTTTAGTTAAACCTGTAGTTAAATGCATGTGGCATAGCTAAAGAATATCTTAACAATATTGTTTTTCAGAAACATTTTGATAGAATTTTTTCAGTATTATTAAAATAGTTATTGAAACGTTTTGACAACGTTTTTCGAACACAACAAAAAACATTATAAAATGTCTTTTATAGTATTTTTTCAATGTTATTGAAAACGCTATTGAAACATTTTGATAACGAGTTTTTCAACGCAATGAAACATGCTATCCAATTTTCAATAGCGTTTTTTTTCATGTTATAAAAAACATTTATAGCATCATATATGTGCTATAAATACAAACATATTATTGCGTTTTACACAGCGTTGTATAAACGCTATGGAAAGTCATGGATTTTTAATAACATCGACTACGATAGCATTTCGAAACGCTATCAAAAATAATAACAACGTTTTTTTGATGCTATCGTAACTAATATTTCTTGTAGTGAAAAAAGATTAAAGTACCAACTTCGTTGATATATTTCTAGAAACTATTAAAATTTAATATGGGATACGATCTCATTAAATAGTTTCTATAATTTAATAAAATTTTCACGCAACTTAAAGACTATTTAAGTTAGATCATGAAATTTTAACTATACATGGATAGACTAAGAACCATGGCAAAATTTGCAATTTAACCATAAAAAAAGTTCTAAAATACAAGAAAAAGAAAGAAAAAAAAATTGGATCGTTAC
This sequence comes from Cucumis variabilis, assembly GCA_037974545.1. Taxonomy (NCBI): domain Eukaryota; kingdom Viridiplantae; phylum Streptophyta; class Magnoliopsida; order Cucurbitales; family Cucurbitaceae; genus Cucumis; species Cucumis variabilis. The sequence continues at coordinate 13,630 of JBBPDI010081919.1, forward strand.
AATAAATAACAAATAAACACCAATTGAATATACGGAAAAAACAAAAAAACATTAGTGATTTAAACATTTATTCAACCTTC
>JBBPDI010081927.1:0-13707 GCA_037974545.1 Cucumis variabilis
ATACAGATACTCTACGGTTTATGTAAGCTTTAAGTGTTGTGGTTGTATAAACCTTTGTTAGTTATGTTTTTGGTTGAAGTGTCACCTAGTTTAATTGTGTAATCTGTTATTTTGGACTACACTTCATGTATGTTTATGATTAGAATAGGATCCTCTGTGTTATGTTGCATGTGCAATAGTTCATGTATTAGATTGGTAAGTTTATCATATTAGTATTTTCAGCAAGGCCGATAGTTACAGGTAGAGAAAAGTTGTGTCTATCTGCTTCACACCGTCTTTCAATCTAAGCTAGCAGGTAGTCTGGGAGGGGGTGTGACAAGTGAACCCCGTGCTTGAAAGGTAATAAATTCTTCTTAGAGTTTTGAATCAAATATCGAACCAATATTTTATCGATATATGTTACTTGAGACAATGCTAGCGTTTTGTTCTTATGATTCCTTATGATTTAGATCCCAAAAACATATTGTGCCTCTCCGAAATCTTTCTTTTGAAATTGGGCTGCTAGCCAAGTTTTAACGTCAGTTAAGTATCCTACATCATTTCCAATGAGAAGGATATCGTCCACATAAAGTACTAAGAAAGCTACTTTACCTTTGTTGATTTTCTTGTATACACAAGGTTCATCATATTTTGGTCAAAATTGTAAGATTTAATCGTAGTATCAAATCTAATATTCCAAGATCTAGATGCTTGTTTCAATCCATAAATGAATTGATTAAGCTTGCAAACATTTTGCTCCTAACCTTGGGTTATGAACCTTTTCAGCTAAGACATAAAGATACTCTTTTCAAGATTGTCATTTAGAAAAGCAGTCTTGACATCCATTTGCCATATTTCATAATAATTAAAAGTGGCTATGAATAAGATAATTCTTATAGACTTTAACATAGCAACATGGAAAAAAGTTTTCTCATAGTCAACCTCTTCCCTTTGGGTATACCATTTTGCTACAAGTTTAGCTTTGAAGGTTTGTGCGTTCCTAGCTGAATCTCTCTTTCTCTTATAGATTCATTTGCATCCTATAGGTTTCACCCTTCAGGTAGATCTATATGCTTCCACACTAAATTAAAGTACATAGACTCCATTTCAAGGTCCATGGCTTTAATCGATTTGTCCTTGTCTACATCATTCATTGCTTGTTTATAGGACAATGAATCCTCAACTCCATCATCTAGTATAACAACCTGAGTTTAAGTTAAATCCAAGTAATAGTTAGGTTGTGATACAACACTCCCACTGCGTCGAGACATTCTTAACAATTGAGAATGATGAGATTCTTAACGATTGAGAAGGATGAGACTGACATGATGTGTTAGTTTCATCAACTCTTGATGTGGGATCGGCTTCATCAATAACTCTTGTTGATTCATTAGTATGTTCACTTAATACTAATTTGCTTCATGGTTTATGATCTCTCATGTGGTATTCTTCCAAGAAAGTTACATTTGTCAATACAAACACTCTGTTTTCTTGTGGATCGAAGAATAGACCACCTCTCGTTTTTTAGGGTAACCAACAAATCAAATATGAACTACAGTCTCTACTGCATGCCCCCAAATTAAAACAAGCTAGGTAATTGATCATAGCTCATCATTGATCGAACCATGTCTAACAAGATTCTATTTCTCATTTCTAATACACCATTTTTTTGAGGTGTACCAAGTGCTCAAAGTTGGAATTGAATTTCATGTTCTATCATATAGTCCTAAAATCTCAAATCCATTTACTCTCCACCTCGATCATATCGAAGTATTTTAATCTTTTTAGTTAATAGATTTTTCAACTTTAGTCTTATACTCCTTGAACTTTTCAAGAGCTTTAGACTTATGTCCTATTAAGTATAAATAATCATATCTTGAATATTCATCTTATAGGAGATGAAGTATTCAAAACATCCTCTAGCTTTTACATTCATCAGACCACAAAGGTCTGAATGTATAAGTTTTAGGGACTCTTTGGCTCTATAACCTCTTCGATAAAAGGTTTTTTAGTCATCTTTCCTTCAAGACAAGATTCACATGAGACAATGAATCATCTTCTAACTCTTTTAGAAGTCCATTCTTTAACAATTTTCGAATCCTATTAAGATTAATGTGACATAATTTTAAATACCAAGGATAGGTATTGTCATTAGGAGAAATTCTTTGCTTTTTATTTTGAGTATTAGTAGTTTTAAATATCTCATGATTTAAAATTATTTTCGCTTCGTTAGGTCTAACGACCCAACTCTTTATACTAAGCTAAGGTTGTTATTATTAATTTAAATAAAGATTTTATGAAAAGAAAATAAATAAATAAAAGAAGATACTAAACCTTTTAATAAAAACTTTAAATACTTAATTATAAATCATAAATAAATAATATAGAAAGAAAAATAAAAGGTCAAATACTAGTTTGGGCGCTATTTAAAATAATAAGAAAATATTTTAAGAGTACTTATGAGTTCTGAAATTTGAAATAAAATACTGTAAACATAAATGTGGAAGAAATCATAAACTTTCTCCGATGATGAACTACAGTTACTTCTTGTCATTCAATTCGCCATCTTTCCTCTACCTCTACATTTGTCTGAAAAATTAAATATGGAAAGAGTGAGTATAAACATATACTCAATAAAGAACCGACCACTAGTCCCACTAGGTGTCTGTTAACTTTCTGTTAAGGTCTTATAAGAAAGTACCATATAACTATCGTGCTCCCAAAACACTCTATCCATTGATCCTGTAGGATCAATAGATGTCTGTAAGATCAATTTCGTAGGATCCTCTAACAGACAAAGCTAATAAAACATTATAGACTATACATGTAGCATATCATAAGTACCATATTTCAATCATAGTATATCTCATTCATAACATATCTTATTCATAACATATCCTAGTCATCACATATCTCAGTTATATGTATCACAGTCATACATAACGATTGTCTATATAGCAATTAACATCAATCATCCCTAATAGTCACATCATGCATCATAGTTACGTTAATATATAATAAGAGAAAACATGCATGCAAGCTCTTTAATCTAATTTCGAGGGTCTAATAGTAAAATCTCTTACCTTGAGATTAACTAAAGTTCTGTTGATAGTCAATTCTCAATTAACACAGTCTTAAACATAACAAAATTAAAATTATTAATTTTGTCAATGAAACATCTGATTTATTTTCTTAGGTATCCAGTATCCAAACTTACCTAAACTGAGGTTGGAACCAACTAAACCTTGGTTGGAGAAAAATTCCACCAAACAATTGTTCCACAAATTTTCCAAACACACCTTCAAGAAAAATAATTCAATTTTAGAAAGTAATCTCACTTAATCCAAAATTAATTTACTTGATGGACATACCAAAATCCCAACAAAATCTTACCAAAAGTATCTCAAATATGGTTGAAAAGGAGCCAAAAGAAGGCTCACGACTTGGAAGAGAGTGGAGGATGCGCTACTTGGTCAAACTTGGATGACTCGGGTGTGTGACTTGGTGAGGTGAGCGATTTTCAAAGTAGAGGATTGGGTCGAATGAAGAAACATGGCTGGATGCTCTAGATCTAAGCGAAAATAAACTAACCAGAGGTGGCTCGATGAGTAGAGCGACTGAGCAACGACAAGAGGGGCAGAGCAATGGCGAATGCGAAATAGAGAAGAAAGAGCGGCAGAAGGAAGATGACGACTTACGATGACCGGATGTGGGTTGGATTCTTCGAAGATGGCTACATGATGGAGGACGATGACATCAAGCAAAGATGAGGCAACGGCGACGGCTTCCCTAAGGTTTGCTTGGATGAAGAAGATGAATAGTGTGGCATGCTGTACGAGTTGGTTTTACGAGTAGGGTCAACTACTCCTCTCCTAAATTAAGACAATCTCAGCTAATACCTAATACTAGAATAACTCATATTCCAATAGTTCTTAGCTATTGTTGTTTGATCAAGGATTCATTAACTAACTTAATTCATCCCATAAGTGTGACCCTACCATTATCAAATCCCAAAGGTACCTTCAACATGCTACTGAAAGGAAAGACAACTATTGAAGATTAACCTAAGAAACCCTATCCATTTCTAGAGTTTACGTTGTTCCGACTTCTATAATCAAGCCCTCTGAAGGGATGCTTGCTCTAAGACGACACACAGGTGGATCATAGAAATCTCACAGTTCAACCTAATGGAAGAAACCGTAGGATATGTTGACACGCGTTCTTCTCCCACTTACTATGAACATTTCCCCTATTCACCTTGTTATTGATCCATACAAACACTCTCCAAAGGAAGGCCGCTCTTAGGGCGACATAAAATCGAGTATAAATCTTATGTGTGAACTCTTAGGAATGTGAGAGCTATTGATATATCATATATACCATTTTTCTCCCACTAAAATGTTCTATTAATTTAGAGTTTGTTGTTAGCTAAATTTTGGCTAAATGACGAATCTATCTAAATCTATTCTTATTATAACTCTTATAATAAAACTTTATTTTAAAGTTTCTAGATGTATTAAACCATTTAATTTACCTAGAGGCACCTTATGCTAATATGAATAAAGTTAATTCAATGCTGATTTCGGATCAGTTTCCAGGTAGGAGGTGTTCCGTAAACCATCAACTTAAATACCCATAGCCTTAGATAGAACTTTATCGGTGGAGTTCCCTTATAACCTTAAATATTATTAACTCTAAAATTTTTAGCTATATTAAACCATTTAATTTACCTAGTGACATCTTATGCTAATAGGGATAAGGTTAATTCAACGCAGGTTCTGGATCAATTTCCAGGTAGAAGGTGTTTCGTAAACCTTTAAGTACACACAGCCTTAGACAGAATTTTACCGATGGAGTTCTCTTATAACTTTAAATTCTATTTGTCCTACTTAGTTTCATTAAACTAAAATGAGATATAATTCTAATCCTATTAGAACTAATGTGATCTTAGTTCTTTTTAATTTTAAACAATTTAAATCAAATCAAATTAATTCTTAGATCCTATGTTGCATGCAACTCTTTATTATATGTTGGTGGTTTCTAATTATCAAATTTTATAACTATTATAAAATCAATTAATTAGTTCTATAATATCTATACCTTGGTTTAATTAATTAAAACAATTTTTAATTTAAAAAACCATGCAACATGCTAAATAACAATTATATTAATATATGGATGTAATATGTTCAATGCAAATTGATTTTCATCTTAATTAATATAACACTAATATTAAAAAAAATACATGAAAATCAAACAAGCATACACAAGACATCAATTTAAATATAAAAAATTACATTAACTAAGTAATGTTATGCATCATGCTTATCCAATTTCATATATTTAAAATATCAACATACTTTAAATAACTCATGAAATTCAAAATCATGGATTAAAATCATATATTATAACATTTATAATATATAAAAATGCATGAACATTCTTAGAAAATCATGCAACTAAAATATAACTCTTATATTTAAGAATTATGCATTATAATTATAATCCTAAGGTGGAATTTTAAACTATATGACATACATTATGCATATAATTAATTTGATCAAACATCACATGTAATAATAAATTAAATAACAAAATAGACCGAATTTGGCACTCCTAAAAAAATAATGGTTCGACTTCCAATTAACAGTGGATGAAGAGCCACAACACCAAAAATTTGTTCTTGGTACATTCCACATGCGCAAAACATATATGTTTGTTTTCGATTTTTTTTTTTTAAAAAAACAAACGCATCTTTACAACAACTCTTGCCATCGAACGACACAAACTTACAAACTCGATTACAAAATTAAAATACCTGAAACAACATGCCCTTACATCAATCAAATTAATGAAAAACTGTAATCTAAGGTGTCAAAATCGAAAACATCTATTTTGCAAACCTCATTCATAATGTAAAAATTTCACCTAACCAATGCAAATTTTAAAATTTCCAATTAAAATTTGAGATGGCTGTGATACCAATTGAAAGAATAAAAGTCCTTGGCAACGGAAGATTTTGCAGAACCATTTCTCAATTTAATTTAAAAATCCTAAAATACTAGTACATTGACAAGAATAATTAAGAAACTAATTTTCTTATTAAGCAGGCTTTAATAAAGTTTAGATTAGAGAAAGAAAAACTTACTTAGTTTGATTCTTTTGAATCTACAAAAAAACTTCAAATTGGAACACTATTTGTCGGAGACTTTCCTATTCTCTGGAATGAGATTGGTTTGTGGGAACCAATTGGGATGAAATTTTTTTAAAAGAGAATTACACTACTAGAAAAATGGGTTTTAATGACACTACTAATCAAGACATTGTGTCGTTGAAAATTGTAAGAAAAGAAAAAAAGGGTGGAGTGAGGTAAATTGTGTTGTTAAAAATAAAAATACAGATTATTTTTTTGACACAATTTAATTTGTTTTGACACAATTTTTGCATCGTTAATTAGCAATAGTTTTTTTGTGCCATTAAAAAAAATTCAAATGAAAAAACCCCAAATTCCAATTTTTTTAATTTCCCTTCCTTACGTAATTAACACTAAATAAAAACCCAAAATTTTCTGTCAATTGAAAACGCGACCATCAAACGAAGCCTTAATGAATTTTTCTCTGTACTTCTACCAAAAACATAAAAAAAATTCGTCGAACAAAGTGGGCTACCACGTTGTTGTGAAGAACCCTTGCCTTTCAATTTTCTGCCACTTGGTGCTGTCAATTCCACACTCCAGCCACTGTCGTTGTTGCCGTCACTACAAGCCTTCATCGTCGAACCCACCAATCTAGCCACTGTCATCGAATAAACTTATTTAGAAATATGACTTTTAATGACACCTGAAATTAAGAAAAAAAGGTGGAAGAGAATAAAACGTGTCGTTAAAAATAAAAATGCAAAATTTTTCGTGACACAATTTTCTTGACACAAATTGAATTTTTTTGACACAAGTTTTGCGTCGTTAATTAATGAGATAAATTATGTGTCATTAAAAATTACCCTAATAAAAAATCAATGTTTTCCTTCATTCATACGCTTTCTTATTTTTTTAAAAAAAAAATCGACCCTTCCATCTCTCTTGTGAACCACGATCGAAAAAAACCTTCATCCCACGTTGTTGATGTTTTTCTCTCTCACAAACGCTCTCTGGCGACGCTTTCCCCTCTCTCGCAAATGCTCTTTACGACTTTTCTTCTCTCTTAAAAGCTCTCCTCCTGTCGTTTGATGGAGCTCACCAAATTTGCAGGTAGTTGAAGAATTCGTGGACCATGAGATCGATTAAGTCCATTTATGAGTTACTTTGATTAGATTATAGGTCACACATACATGTATTACAATTAATTTATCTTTTGGACTATTGTAAAACCTTTACCGAAAATATAAGGTACATTTTTTTTATTATCAATAAAAAAATCTTTCTAAACATATGTGTGTAAGTTGAATCATGTATTTAATGTAGTTATATATATCATTTATATCTAAAAAAATATGTGTTGTGACTTGAAAAATAATGACGCCAAACAAGTGTTGACATATAAGGCAGTTGGCTCAAACATGTGAAATCACATTTTTCTTGACAAGAATTGTGTGCAACAAAATATTTAAACATAATAATATATTAGTGTTGAGTTATAGATAAAGATGACATATTTAAAGTGTCAATGTAATGGTATTCATGACAATATATTTATGTCGAGTTATAGATAACGGTGACACATTTAAAGCATCAATGGTGACATATTTATTGCATCGAGGTAAGATTATTAGTGACACAATCTTGGCGTCATCGAAACATCTTTAACGACATATTTTTTGAAATGTCTTTAAATAGCATTTTTTGACAGGGGCTTCAATGACGCAAAAATTGTGTCTTTAAAACTCTTTATGTAAATTTTGCATCGTTAAAACCCAAATTTCTAGTAGTGATGAGATATTTTGATTTCTTTTGAATCTTCTGAAAAGAATAATAATAATTAACATTTATGTTTTGCATATAGTATATCTATCCATATTATACTTAAAATAGATAATACATCCCAAATCCAAATGTCTGAAGCGAAAAATCAAGTACAACTTTAAGTTCCAAAGACTTGTTACTAATCTTGGTTAAAATTTTTGGAAGAGTGTTATCTCGCCTAGATGAGAAAAAAATTATAATAGAAATACTTTATTATCTTGTAAGAGAAATTTGGTAAATTTGGAAGGTATGTCATATTAAGAGTGTAAAGGGGTTGGGTTGGGAAACATTCTCAACCCAACCCACATTTTCAGGTTGGTTAGGTTGACAACCCGAATAACCCAATTTGTATTCCTAACCCAATCCTTAAAATATGTGTTGAGTTGTCGGGTTGTATTTTTTTTTTTTTTGCACTTGCAAAAATAGCAAATTTTTTTTTATGATAATAGAACTCATGTCACTATATTTTCTAAATTTCAAAAGAAGCAAATGTAAAATCGATAACCCTTTAATAGCCCTCGATAGTCTTATGATAGTCGTCTAATAACTGTCTGATATCATTAATAATTACTTGTCATATTTGTTATTTTCGCAGTATGCAAAAAAGGTGTTATGAGTTGTTTTTTTTTCTAAATGCTTTTGTTATCTGATGCATTTTTTTTTGTTCTTAATGTTTGTAAAATTTAAAATTGTTGTACATGCCATATCGATAAATGCACACATCCAAAAATTCAATGTTTCAAAGATCCATAAAAGTTCAACATTCCAAACATTATCCATAAATATTAAATATATAATATATAATATATAATATAAATATCAAAGATATATATTAGTTCGGGTTAGGTTGGGTTGAATCGAATTTTTTAACCCTCCAACTTGAGATCCAACCCAACTAAAAAAAAAACAAAAAAAAATCAGCCCAACCCAATCCAACTCTTATAATATGGGTTGGATAGTCCAAGTTGTTGGGATATTCAACTTATTCTTATATCCCTATGTCATATCATCTAGAGAGATTGATAATAAGAGTAATATATGATATTCATATACTACATCTATAATTAATCTTCTATAGGAGATGCATATAGAAAATTTATCTACTTTTACTTCTAAATTACATTACATACATATTTGTGTAATTAAAATATATGCAACAATAAACCCGAAGTTCATTGATCCAAACATAATTTTATTTGACATGATGAGTCATTTTGGGTCAATAGTGAAATTAATCATTGAAAATATACATTGATATTTATTGAAGAACTATAAGATTCTTTCATGTAATAAATTATTAAGGTGTCTAGCTTTCAAGAGATTAATAATCAAAATCTCACTAGGGAAAATTGAAATTCAATCTCTCATTCTTTTAGAAGAAATTCATGATTTATTGATTCTTGTTGGTGCATCCTATTGATGGTTAAAGATATACTTATTATTTTGTTTTGAGAATGCTAGTGAGTTTGCATCTTAAACATTTGATAATTGTTTGGGATATGTGATGAACATTTTGTAGCTTATGTTTGAATAACAAAACTTCTAAATCTGTATCAAATCAATATTTAAAATTATGGGACAATTAAACTATATGTTGAAATTAATATCATATCAATTAATAAATACTTTGAACTTCTTATTAGTGATGTATTTATTATACAATTTGTTAGTTCTCATTAGTGAGACAATTTTTTCAACATTAGGGGGAGAAATTAAGAAAAAGTTGGAAAAATAAATTGAAGGAAATATATAAATATTGTTTCATTTTGATAATCATACAGATTACTTTGAACTAGAAGTTCAAAAGATAACTTATTTGTAAAATACTACAAATCAAATGCCAGATGTATTTAGTGACCAAGTTATAATAGTTACAAAGACATCATCTAAGAATCATATCCCGGTGCAACAAGTTGTCTCTACTACATGCTTGAAGTATGATAGACAAATGAGTTCCAAAAATAAAGATCATCGAAAAAGAGGTAGTAAATTAATGACTCAGTTAAGAATACGGATATTCTAGAAAAAATTATGAGCATGACTACTTATAAGAATTTTAAAGCAAATAAAGAGAGTAAAGAGATCTCGATAAAATTATATGTCATGACAAGAAAAATATGGAAACAATACTTAAATAACTTGACAACATTTTTACATACAATGTTGCTCACATTATTATTTATGAAAGTAAGCAATATGTACTTAGACATATTGAACAATGCCGCGACATAAATGATTGACTTAAGTGAAAATAAACAATCCATCAAAATAAATTTACTTTTCAAATTGTGAGAATATTAGTAGTTCAGACATTAGAGAATGTCAAGCACGTGGGATACAAGTATTTGTAAGAAAAATAAATAGAACGAAGTTGCATTATATAAGCCAAGATAAATTCCACAATATCATTGCAAACAACTTGTATTGGTTATATGAGAGATATATTTTTTTTTATGGTGTATACAATATAATGAGATATACAACATATCTTACTACGTATGAAAAACTTAACATACACTTTAAAGATGTAATCATTATACATTAGTATGAATATCATAATAATTATATCCTTCAAGGATTAATGGTACCAGAGGATTCAAAGCATTATATAGAATTATATACAAAAATCTTAATAGATTCTATCATTGTTGGTTCGAGTGCGATGTTAGTGAAATTCATTATAGTCGTGCCATGACACTTGACATTCCCTTCCATTTGAAAATATATATGAAGTGGAAGGAGAAGGATGAGAAAAGAAAGAATAAAGAAAAACCAAATCAAGTAAAAGGGATAGTATGAAGAGAAATTGCAAGTGCCAAAATGAATTAAGAAAATTTAGAGTGTGTCCCTCAAATTTTAATTTTGCACCTATAGCAAAGTATTGAGATTCAATTATTTTGTTCTCTCTATTCCCATTTTGCCCTTTTAACAAATTTTGACCTTTTAAAAATGGTTGATCAATGCCTAAATTCTTTCTAATATTTTTTTCTCTCATGTTTTCTTTTTCATGGTTTTCTTCTTCTGAGCATTGGCAAGCATGTTCTCCTTAAAATTATTCTTCATTTATCATCCATTTTTCACCATTAATTAATTTATTATTAAGAAAAAAACTCTTTCATTTTTCTAATTGTCTTATTTCATTTGGGGCTGCACAAATTTCCTTCTATTTTTATGTGCATCATGATGGAGCCCCAAAGATCTTTTGAATTGAATTTATATTTATAAAGGTATTTGGAAAATCATTTTTCTTTTAACTAGCAGTACTAACACGTTGGATTTTGATTTGTTTTCAAAGGCACATACACTTAAATTCTCTGAATTCTTTTTGTCAAATGTTTGATTTATTTTGTGAAATGAATATAAGAGAATGAGATGTGTGATTTATTTTTGTCAAAATAAAAATAACGTTAGGATTTTACTATATGATTGTATGATATTAAGTACGTTATGAATTCTTTTCTATTGCTATTTGATTTTTCAAGTTATTTTCATTACATATTAGGTACTAGACTTACGGTTTAGGGTTTCATAATGTTGGCAAAAGAAAATTGAAGTCATTGAAGTGAAGGAAACAAATAAATATATATACAATCTATATCAGATAGTAATCAAACAACCATCAGATAACAAATAAATATACAATAACAATTAGACAACAATCAATATCAAATAGCAATTAGGTGTGTCAAAGAATAAAAGTTACAATCAAGGCAATTAAACAAAATAAAAAATTACTATGGCAAAAAAAGTAATCAAATAACAATCAAAATGTAATCAAGTGATTGTCTAAAGAGTCTAACTAAAATTGAAAAAAAAAGTAGAAAGTAATTAGATGATAATAGATAATCAATTGACAATCTTGTAAAGCTAACTAAAATTGGAAATAAAATAATAGATAATCAGATAACTCAAATGATTATTTCACAAGAAAACCCTTTTTCTTTTTAAATACATAAGATAATCAGATGAAAATTATATAGCAATTGTAAAACAATTTGTGAGGGACAATTTTTACTTTTTACTTCAAGCCTATTAGCAAAATTTTGTTGGGCTTATTGGATTTGCTACGGTTGCAATTTAAAAATTAAGTGACATTGACATAATTTAACTAATTTTTTTTACTACCTAAAATGCCCAACTTTTGTAATTTTGTTTAAATAAAAAAACATCTTTCAACTTTCTAAAGTTTTAACTAGGAAGGTTCGTGAGTTGGGTTGAGTTGGGTTCAAGTATGTTTTAAACTCAACTCAATTATTTGAATCCGTAAATTTTTTCATTCTAAATAATTCTAACTAAAAAATAATCCCAACCCAACCATAAAATATTTGAATTGGATTGGTTCATGTTACTTGTATCAATTATTTAAATTTTTGTTATAAAAAGAAATAAAATATTAATACATTATCATACATTGAATAAGATTAATAATTCAATTTCAATTTAAATAATGCAAATTTTCTTTCTAGAGTACTGAAAAACTCATTTTAGAAATTTTGTTGAACAAAAATTTATCTAAAAAATAATGAAAATAAATAAGACAAAATAAATATTGTATATATAATTGTAGCATGAGTTAAAAATATATATTTTTTAACGAGCTTGAATTAGTTTAGGTTAATTTAGATGAACCTTTGACTAATCAAATCTAACTCAATCCAAAAAACTTCATTTATTTAAATTCAACCCTACGTTGATTGGATTGAGATGATCGATTCTTTTAGGTTATTGGGTTTTTCTGAACACTCTAGTTTCAATAATACCCTAAAAATTTTATTCATTTAATTTGTTTAATTTTTTTTACAAAAACTGTTAGTATTTTGTTTAAAAAATACTCTTAAAACTTTCCAAACTTTATTAAATAGCCTTAAAACTTAAGAAAAACAAAACACATTTACCATATGGATGCAAAAACGTTAGAACCACATTTCAAAACATAACTTTCAAGACTTTGCTTTAATACCCATAACTTTCTAAAAAGTTTGAGAAAGCTCCAACTGGTAGTGTATGAATGGAAAATGTTCATCTACCACACATATATCACCCTAAACCCTACTTTAAATTAATAGGAAAGAAATTGTTTTTGCTCATCTTGATCATGCCAAACAAATGGCAAATTTCTGTGAAGCTATGTTGGGAAAGAATCTATTTGAAAACAGCTCATATAGAAAAATGACATCATTCTTATATATGCATACATCCACTTTTTTCAAGTTCAATACCATGTTAATTTAACAAAATTATTTTATTTGCTCAGTTTTTTTTTTATGTTTAATTTTATAGTTAGGTTATTGCTTATTATATTATTTTTTTTAAAGTTTAATTTTATAATTAGTTATTGCTTTATTAGATTGTATGATTGAAATGATTGAGTCTCCTTTGTAAGTAAAGCTCCTTAGTCCATAACCTAAGTCTTTATTAAATGTCAAACTAAGTTTAACTTGATGGTAATTGACACAACATTACAGAAGTAAGAGGTTTGATTCCTCATCTCACAATGGTTGTACTTAAAAAACATCTTGGCTCCCTTAACCCATGAATTAATGATATCATGAATATGCTGATTTACCCTTTGTGTTAATGGTACACTCGTGTACGTAGAAAATATAAAAAGAATAGACATGTTAGTAAAAAAAATGTACTTTTAACCAATTGAGCTTTGCTCAAATGAAATATTAGAACTTCAAGATTGGTGGCACCATGTAGAAAATGGCCACAACATTATAGGAATTTGATACAAGAATGAATGTGCCAATTACAACTTAATCATAACA
>JBBPDI010081949.1:0-13703 GCA_037974545.1 Cucumis variabilis
ACGAAACCCCAGAAGTTAAAGATGTCAGATTTGAACCCCATCCCAGCCCATCTTGTGATTCAAGCTACAGAAATGGAGGACTTTCACCTTGTAACTTTGATGATTTTCATGGTGATCAGAATGCAACTCCTAGCAACACCATCTGTCAAGGGAATAGATAGATGATTGTGATGAATGTGCATGGGAGTCAAATTTATTAAGATTGTTTATCTCGCGAGAATAATTCAGGCGTGTGAGCATAGCATACCCACTCACAATATATAAAACTAAGTATTTATCGATGTGAATATCTATGTAATCGTAATTATACTCTGTACATGTTTGTAACATTTTTTAGAATAGTCTCTGTTAGAATTAGTGGGCTAAGCTCTTAGAGTATTTATGAAAAGATTATGGAAGATTTACCTTATTTTCTAAATCTTTTAATTTTTTTATTCTATTGTGTATTCTATTTATTCTCTCATTAAACAACTTATAAGAAAATAATAAAGCAACAATATCGTTGTTTTTCTTCTGGTACTTAGGTCTCTACGTAAATCTTGGTTTGTGTTTATTGCTTTTAATATGGTATGGGTATCAGGAGAGGTGGTTCATGAAGGTCATGTGTTCAAGTTCTTGTATTGTTGTTTCCTCTACAATTAAAATTGATTTCCACTTATTCGACCTTTCAAATATTTCAAGCCCACAAGCGAGGGAGAATGTTAATGCTCGATTCTTGACCCATGATAATGAGAAGAATAGTGGAAAACCAATTCTCGTTTGTAAGCACTACAAGAAACAAACAACGTTCCTACAATGAGCAACAAAGCTCAGGTGTGCCGATATCCTCATGGAATATGATACTTCAACCTGAATACTAGATTCGTGAGCCACTAGTTTAGGCTGAAGCAGTAGGACATTTGAAATTGTTTCAATAGATTTATCATACCTAAACTGTTTTGTATGCTTCTCAAAAGTTGAGGAATTTAATATCTATTTTTGTATTTTGGAACAAATGTACAAAATATATTTTGAAATCAATGAAGTCTTCATTTTTTTTTCTAGAAAATGTATTCAGTTTTGTTGTGCTATACTTATATAAGTTAAGACCAATTTGAGCAAAAAAGACCTCTTCTAATACCTATATATGGTACTTAAGATTTGATCACGCAAATCTCAATGCGATTGGGAGATTAGTCAAGAGTAGACTTTTAAATTAATTAGAAGACAACTTTTTTACATTCATGCGAGTCTTGTCTTAAAAGGTCTTTTACAGAAAAAGGTCCCAGAGCCAAAATACCTTAAGAGTTCGTACATTCAGCCTCTACGAAACAATGAATGTCAAAGTTCAATTGAATATTTCAAGGTTTGGTCATGTTTATCTATTATTCAAGATTTGGTCATGTTTATCTATTACATCAAAATTCGGATTTTCTTGAAAAATGCAAAGAATATAAGGTTGAAGTTGAGAATCAATAAGGCAAAACTATAACTAAAGACACTTCGATCAGATCGAGGCGGAGAATATGTGGACTTAATATTCTAAGACTATTTGATAGAGCACAAAATCCAGTCACAACTCTTTGCATCTAGTAGGCCTAAGCAGAATGGTGTATCAGAAAGAAGAAACCAAACCTTGTTGGACATGGTTTGCTCTATAATGAGCTTTGCTCGATGTTCCTCAAGAAGATAAGAAATTTGTATCTACAAATACCACGTTCTTAGAGAAAAATCAGATTAGGAATCATCAAACATTGTAGTAAATTAGTATTGAACAAGATTTCCAAAGACGTTATAGATAAACCTAGTTCATCCACTAAATTAGTTGATAAAACTAGGAAATCTGGTTAGTCAGCTCTTTCTCAAGAGTTGTGAGTGCCTTGAAGTAGTGGGAGAGTTGTTCATTAGCCAAACCATTATCTAATTTTATCGAAAATCAAAACGTCATACTTGACGTTTACACTACAAGAATTAAGGCTTCCTCAATGCAGTAACATATCGTCGAAAACCCTCATCAACGTCATGGAAGGCTACCGCATCATGCACGACGTCGGCAGGCATGTCACGAAAAGCCCGATGGGTATACTTTCTGCGATGCATCTTGCGCCAACGACGAGAAAATTTTCTCAGTGCACACATCAGTACGTCGCATAAGACTACCACGACGTGGAAGGCTTCCATGACGCAGACATTGTGGACGCCTTTCGTGATGTGATGTCACAAACACCTTTTGCGACATAGACGTCATGGTAGCCTTCTGCAACGTCGCATCGCAGAATGTTTCTTCGACGTCATGTCGTGAAAGGCTTTTGCGACGTCTGCATCGGGGAAGATATTTTATTATTATATTTATTTTGTCTTTTTTTGTCTTTTATTATTATTTTCTTATTGTTTTCTATTATTTATTTACTAACGTTCAACGTTGTAAAATTTGTAGTAAAATGATTAAAATAAAAAATATTTTCATTTATTACAAAATGATACATGAAATACGTTCAATACAAAAAAAAATAATTACATAATTCGAAACATTATATTAAAAAAAAACTCAAAAGCTAATGCTCTAGTGCACTGTAGGTCCGAACGTCAAACCTACAAATGACATTAAAGTATAGTTAGAATATCACATATACAAAATTAAACAAATTAAATATTGAAAAGTGTGTACCTAAGTGATCACGGACCTCTCTGTGCCCGACTCATCTCCTCGACCATCTTCTTCATCTCCTTCATTTGTCGTTCATGATTCGCCATTTATCGATCTCACTCTGTCATTTGTCGATCTCTCTCCTCCATTTGTCAATCTCGCTTCTTCTCCTTCAGGCGTTGTTCTTGGAGCATTTGGTTAGCATTTTTAAGGCTCGCTCTTAGTTCGTTAACCTCTGCTATGTGTGTCTAGTAGTCATACATATTGGAGGAAGAAGATGAAGTGGCAGTCCTAGACTTTGATTTTGGGCCCCAATTGAGACCTTTTGAGTAGCCCGATCGTCTACCCTAAAACTGTCTCGCATATCTTGTTCTCAGTTAGTGGTTGAGAACCCTCTGGGACGGACTGAGACTGAAGTTTCACCATTTGATTTTGCACAATAGAAGCTTATAAGTTTGAGAGATGATCAGACTTGAAAACAGAAAATTAAAAGTATAATCAGACAAAGTTTTCTAAAACTTACAAATGTATCCTCTGTTGTTGGTGAAATGAACTCACCACTACTATTGGCGTGCATTTCTCTAAATAACATGACACGATCCACCGAACGACTATGTAGTTTAGTGAGCTTTGTTTGTCTCTGAAGAAACAACTTTGTGCCTCTCCTATGGTTGTAAAGCTGTCACGCCCAAACAACCTTGCACATATTTGATTGCTCATACATTCCAAAAATGACGATGATCAAAACGTTATACTTTCAAATAAATGAAATAAGTAAATGTTAATTGATTTCAACATAAAAGTATATAAATTACCTGAAACTGTCGAGTGATGTAGTAGTCACAAAGAAGGTGCCAATCTTCCACCCGATTGACCAATCTCTAGGGTGGGTTTGTCCGTGCTTGTTCAGGATTGCTAATTTTCTTAAAATGTCGATGGTTACTTGTCCTGAATTTCTTCCACACGATGAGCATTTAATGCTCAACAAATCGATTAAGTGCTGAATCGTTTAGATCGAACACGAAAAATTGCTACAAGAAATAGATTTCAAGTCAATATAGCTTTTATAAGGAATAGAAACATATATAAATGTTTATGAATTTATAGACTTATTGACAGACCGCCCTTGACGACCTCGATGCACTCTGATGGTATATATGCCCACTTTAGGGCCTGAAAAGAAAACGTGTCTCGTGTCAACACACCGATCGTGCAACTAAAAATAGGGGTGTGTGCCCAGACAGGTCTATCCCCTCTAGGGGGGATGAAAATGGGAATTCTCCCATTCTGTTGTACATACCGCTCGACATCTATGTTTCGAGAATGTTGTCGTACTCTACTCGCAGTGGGAATGAGAGCCGGATGAGAGAGATCTACTGAAAACGATTGTTATTAGATACAATAAGCACAACTTAACGACATGTTCAGTTGAGAGAAATTATGTTAAATATGTTGGTTATTACGTACCTAAAGTGTCATCTACAGACGACAAACTACCCGTGTTATCCAACGCGTCTAGATTAAGAAAATAGTCTTCCTCATGCGTATTACTCAGAAAGTTAGACTGCATTATTTCTGCAGACATAAAAATCGACAAACATTAAACAAATGTGAGTATCGTCAGAACGTAATTAATGTATAGAAAAATGACTAAATGTGTGTATAAGTAAAAAAAACATTTTTATTCATCATCATTTGACCCGCTTTGATGTGATAATTGTTCATCCTTTTTATTGTTTATGAAATTTTCCACGACATGACGAACATTTGGTCTTTCCACTATCGTAGGATCAACTTCAGTCCTACACAGAGTGTCATCCTCAATGACGTGTTCGTTCACATGATGTTCAACGATGATGTCCAGTACATCAAGTTGATCATTCTCGATACTTTCCACTTTTGACACGTCTCATATACGTTTATTTTGCACCGCTTGAACAATTTTTTAATTGATACCATTTTTAGGATCCTCAGGAAGAACACCCGATGCGCCTGGGTTGCGAGAATCACAGGTTCCTCAGTGAACCAAAGATGGGACGTGTTTATTGATTTGTAACCTAGTTCCTCGTGCGTCTATGATTTTTATTTTTATCTGTGTCAAACCATCGACACTTGAATAGCCAAGTACGTCATCCAAATGGATATTAAACGTGCAACACTTCTCTAAAACATGGTAAAAATTGTTAGCACTGCCTCCTTTACCTTCTCCGATTACCATGACTCCACTATTTTGTGTTGTGCGTCTGGAATCATGCTCCAATGTATGAAATTGTACACCACCAACAATGCATCCAATGTAAGAGTAGACATCAAGTGATGGTCCCATTGGGAGTGAAAATAAATCTTGAGAAATGTTTGAATTGTCATGCATTTCTGTCATAACCTAAAATTGGTGTACCATAAAAGTACTTATATGAATAAAATATATATAAAGTAGAATTGCCGAAGTCATTTACTTGAAATACTTAAGCTTTGAACAAATCGACAAATGCTGGTTGATGTCTTTTAAACAGCTCAGAAAAGCTTTCACCCCAACGAAGTATCAAAGCAGGTGTTTCCTAAAGTACACAATTGTGAGTTTGTGTGTCGACGAGGTGTAAAACCCTAATATATATATATATATATTTTCAAATGAATATATGAATTGATCAAGGTATAGAAATGCGTGCTTTTGGTACTCAGTTATTTCATCCACGTTGCTGAAGATGTATCAATGAAAGAGTCATTTCTCTTCTTGTGATATACTTTGTAAACATGGCGCTTCCAATGGTCGTACCTTCTGAACGAAAACTTTGAACTCACCAATAACCTC
Source organism: Cucumis variabilis (assembly GCA_037974545.1). Classification (NCBI taxonomy): domain Eukaryota; kingdom Viridiplantae; phylum Streptophyta; class Magnoliopsida; order Cucurbitales; family Cucurbitaceae; genus Cucumis; species Cucumis variabilis. Next base: position 5,439 of record JBBPDI010081949.1, read on the forward strand.
ATCCTCTTCAATGCTATCATCATTTTGATCATCTCTAGTAAATTGGATCTCAATCCCTTTCAGATATCGTGAACAGAAAGTACTTGATTCGTTCATAAGATATCATTCTGCAATAGACTCCTGAGGACGCACTTTGTTACGATCATATTGTTTGTGTATGAGACTTCTTTCAATGGGATACATCCAATTGTAAGAAATCAAACCAATAACCTTCGTCTCATATGGCAAGTGAACTGCAAGGTGTATCATGACGCTGAAAAAATAGGTGGAAATATTCTTTCCAATTTGCATAATATAATTATAATATCTGACTACAATCTATCAAAATCACTTATTCCCATCATCCTGGCGCATAAATCACGAAAAAAACCACACAGTTTAGTAATTGCAGTATACACATTTTTAGTAAAAATGCTTTAACACCCATTAGAAGAAGTCAATGTAGCAGTACATGACATTCGTGCATTTTGAGACCTAAAATTTTCTCTCTTTTGCATTCACGCATCGTGCAATATTAGAAATGAATGCATCGAAAAACTCAACTTCTTTTAAGAACTTACAGAACTCAATCTGTTTGCTGCTAGTCAAGGTATAGCTCTCATGTGGTTTCACCAATTGGTTACCCTCTTCTCCCAAATGTAAATCCTTTCTTATTTTCAAATCTTGTAAATCCAATAGAACATTCGTGGTATCTTTTATTTTTCTTTCAATATTCAACAATGTACCAACCAAGTTCTCACAAACATTCTTTTCAATGTGCATTACATCAAATTTGTGGCGAATAAGTAGTTTTAACCAATAAGGAAGATCGAAAAAAAATATTTTTCTTAGTCCAATTAAGAACTCCTTTTCATTTTCTATCTTTTAACGAATGATGCTTATTGATTACTGGAAACTCCAAAGAATCTAGTTGTTCCAATATTTCTTGGCCATTCATTGACTAGAGGTGGTTTACGCTCTACCTTTCCATCATAGAGTCTACTTCTATGCCAAACATGGTTTTCTGAAAGATATCGTCGATGTCCCATGAATGTTATCTTTCCGCGTATTCTAAACGATGATCTATCTCCCATGCAAATGGAACATGCCTAATATCCTTTTGTATTCCAATCAGATAAATCACCATATCCTGAAAAGTCATTAATTGTACACAACAAGACTGTATACAATTGAAAAACATTGATTCGTCAGACAATTATATGTACGCACAACAAACGTCCATAGATTTTTTAGTTTCTTAAGTATGGCTGTAGGTACACATCAATTTCTCTACCAGGAGATTTAGGATCGAGAATGAGCAATGACATAAAGAAGTTTGACTCTTTCATGCATTTTCATGGCAACAAATTATATGTAATTAACACCACAGGTCACATACTGTACGAGATACTCATATGACCAAACAGATTGAATCCATTTGAAGCTAACCCCAATCGAACATTTCATGGATCTATTGCAAAATGAGGAAATTTAGAATCAAAGTGATTTCATCCCTTTGCATCGTCTGGATGTCTCAATACATCCTCTGTTTTCACTCGTTTATTCTTATGTCATCGTATGTTTGTCAAACTTTCTTGCGATACAAACAATCGTTGTAATCTTTGCACCAACGAAAAATAACGCAATATCTTTTGTGAAATTTTGTTTCCTTATCTATGTGAATTAATCTTGTATTGAGACTCACCATAAGTCGAACATTGTTGCAAGTTCTCGAACTTCTTTTAGAATAATACACAGTCATACTTACAAGCATGAATAGTCTCGTACCCTAGGCCCAAATCACACAATTTTTGTTTGGCTTCATAGAACGAACTAGGAATGTTAATATCACACATTAGAAACATACGTTTTATTAACTCTAACATCATATCGAAGTACTTGTTGCTCCAACCATTGAGAACCTTCACGTGCATCATTTTAACCAAAAAGTTTACAAGGGAAAAAGTTTTTCATAATTTTAACAGCCGGAGTATAGCTCACAACTTGCTTGATTTAGTAACTCCTTAATACGTTGTTTGTTTTGTCTTCTTTTAAATCTAAACTTTCCTCCATTTCTTCTACTCGTTCAATACCAACTTGTAAATCATGCAACATATCCAACATTTCATTTTCTTTAGTAACTGGGTTACTACTAGTTCTTTCATCAACTATTGGGTAACTACTACTCGTTCCTTCATCAAATGTTTGTATACCTATTTTCAAGTTCACGGACTCTCCATGATACACCCAGTTTATATAAGAGGAAGCTATTCTAGTGGTTAATAGATGTCGTCTCACACCCTTCAAAGAGTCTCAGTTTCAATTCATACATTTCTTGCATGGACACCTTATTTTTCTGTAATTATTTGTGTGATGTTTTGCAACCTCTAAAAATGGAAAAACTCCTCTATACTCAACAGAAAACATATCCTAATTTTCATCCAACTCTTGTCCATCTCATTAAAAGGCCTAACAAATAAATATGTTATATTAGTTTTATACATATTTCATTTTAGTTAGGCTATTTAACATTTTTAAAAATTCAAATTCAATTTGAAAGTGAAATCCATATTCAATATCAAATTCAATATCGAATTCGATAAAGACCCCCCAATCTCAAATTTACTAAACCCCAAACTATTGTTCAATATAATGTATTCAAATTTAATCTAAATTCACACACACACACAAAACTATACAGACATATACATTACACATTACATATACATACACCTTAAATTATACACATTAAATATACACATTAAATTATACCTACATATACATATACATATACATTACACATTACATATACATACACCCTAAACATATACACATTAAAGATACACATAACACATATAGATTAAACTATACCTACATATACATAGAAGTTTACACATTACATATACATACACTCTAAACATATACACATTAAACATACAATTAAAATATACCTGCATATACATATACATATACATTATACATTACATATGCATACACTTTACACATATAAATGTAAAGTGTATGCATATGTAATGAACGAGCTAAAGGAACGGCGACGATGGGCGGCGATGATGACGGTAGCGGCAGCAACAACAATGAAAACGACAATGAGGAAAAATCTTCTTCTCTCCCTCCCCCTCTCAATTTTTCTTTTTCTTCGGTGAAATTCTGAATAGGTGCTGTGTAAAAATAGACAACACTTTGCCCGACGTATTCGAGAACGTCGGGGAAGGGGACTTTCTATGACGTCCACAACACACGCATCTCATAAAGTTAAAATATCAATTATTTTATTATCACGTTCTATGATGTCATTCCCCACCACGTCGTGGAAAGTTGAATCTAGAATTTATTATTTCGACTTTCCGCGACGTCTCTCTAACATACATCACGAAAAGTTGAAATAATAAATTCTAGATTCAATTTTTCGTGACATTTAGTATGTGACGTCCCAAAATATGACAATAAAATAATCACTATTTTCAGTTTTCGTGACACGGGTGTTGCTAATGTCGTAGAAAGACGACTTTCTGTGATGTCTCTCAGACACACGTCACAGAAAAATGAAATAATAAATTCAATAGTCTACTTTTTGCAACGTGAAGTACTTGACGTCGTGGAAAGTGACAATAAAATAATTAATATTTTCACTTTCTGCGACTATGTCTAGTTGACGTTGTCGAAAGTTCCTTTTGAAATAAAACATTTTGACTTTCTGCGATGTCTCTTGAACACACGTTGTGGAAAGTTAAAAAAAAAATTCAATATTCCACTTTCTGCAATGTCTCATTGACATACGACACAGAAAGTTAAATGGTCAAATTTTATTTTACACTTACCGCAACGTGATGTTCTTGAACGTCGCAGAACAACTCTTTTTGTGACGTCTTGTTTGACACGTCGGCAAAAGGTGATCAACGCCGACATTGCTTTTATCGACATCATTTTTGGCGTTGGAATTTGTCCGATTTCTTGTAGTGTTATAAACAAACAAGGAATGATGTAAATTATCTAACTGATGTTAATAAATGGCTAGCTATGTAGTTTCAAAGAAAAGATTTGACAAATGCCCAATATGTTCTCATGATTCAAATTGTTTGAAACTAGAAGAATAGATCACTAGCTATGTCTCAACTTGTATGAATTGGGCACCTTATTCTGGGGACACTATGGTTACGGTCCGCTTTGTAGTTAGTACAAACAATGTGATCCTAAATCGTTCATGTAGAAACAAGAAAGTTGGAGACATCCTATGTAAAGAATTTACATAAGATTGGAACCATGAAATAATCACTTTAAGTTATATTACCATTAATATTGACTGTATAAAACTGTCTATTACGATTATTGATGACCTAGGTAACTTAATCTTAATCTCGAGCTAATTATGAACTTCTATTCAAATAGAATTATTCTTAGACTTGCATAGGTGAGGGCAAATCATCAGCGTTGGCCTAATAAGCTACCCATTTCAAGGGTAAGACCACGTGGATGACTAAGGACATAGGGTATAAGACAAAATTCACTCATACCCGCTTCAGTGTTAGTAGATAGATTGTTACCTTAAGGTCTGAATTCAAGTCTTAAATAAGGGGCCACACCCTTTCATTTTCTCGAGAGGGATTCGATTTATAGGTTGGACCTTAAATTAATTGTTTAATAGTGGATTAATGGAACTTAATTAAGGAGCAAGATGTAGTCTCGAGAGTAAAATTGTATTTTTTCCCAGTCAAGGTTATGAACAACTTGTGAAGGATTAACATATTGATCATGGTCAAATCATATGGACACAAATATTATCTATAGTCAGGGGAGTCCTATCGATGCAGGCGTGTGTCACTCGAAATCCATTGTGAGTCGGCAAAGGCTTCCACGACATAGAAAGGCACGTCAGTAGCGACGTGATAAAAAATGTGTCATAAGAAGCAATGCGACGCACGAACGTGAAGATGTCAGTGTAGGCCTTATGGGACACATTATGTGCCAACATGGTCAGCATGTTGGTAGAAACTTTATGCCAATGTTGGATCAAAGCATCAACAATAACTCAAAGCTGATGTCCCTATAGAAGGGTCGACGCAGCGTTGCCTAATGCTATGCTGATATCGTGTCGTTAGACGATGCCATTTGCGACACAGTGCCTGCGTTGGAAAAAGTTTCACCAACTTTTATTTTTATTTTTATAATTTAATTTTTATAATCAAATTCAATTTAATTTGATTGAATTGTAAAACCAAGTAACGAAAAATTAATAAAACATCAAAGAAAATATATGTTAAAATTAATTAAAATATTTAAAAAATCATATGTTTCGTTTGAAGAAAAATAACAATAAACCTAAACTAAAAACAAAATGACAAAAAACTAATATAAGGGATACATACATAGTCTTCCAACCCTAAAAACAAATGAAAGAATGTAAAAGTTTGAAATCACTTAAATTAAATGAAGAAATCAAGGTTCTCTGACTGACCGATCAATGAGTTTTGGAATCATCTTCATCATTTTTGCCATCTTCTCTTCACTTTCCTCGTGCTGCAACCTATTTTGTTCTTCTACTTCTACAATATGAGATGTTAGCACATCAACCCGCTTGGCATGCATATCTCGCTTGTGGGCTAATGCAGTTGAGGAAGAATTGCTAGCAACGTGTTAGGACTTTGGCCTGGGACCCCAACCAAGACTCTTTGAGTAGTCCAATCGTCTACCCAACATTGTCTTGCATATCTCTTCATTAGATAGTGGTTGAGAACCCTCTACAGTGGGCTGGGACTGGATGACTAGCATTTAACTCTGCAATAAAATTTTGATTGATTAACTAGTTATAAAACACATGTAAATAAAATGTACGTACAAATGAAGACAAAAAGCATAACAGAAACTTACATGAGCCTTTGCAGCCACTGGCGAAATAAACTAGCCATCTTGAGCGTGTGTTTCCCTGAACAACTCTACTCATCAATTGGATGACCCCATCATTTAGTGAGGTCATGTGCTCGTTGTATAAACGACTTGGTGTCGCTATTGTGACTATAGGGCTGCTTTGCTCTAGCAGCCCTATTCATCGATGATTGCTCCTACATGCAAAAAAAATCAAAATGTTACACAAAAAAATGAATTACCGTTTGAGAATATTAATAAGTTCTAAATCACCTGAAGTTGTCGGGTAAGGTAGTGGTCGCATAAGAAGTATCAATCTTCCACACGATTCTTGAATTTGAGTGATGGGTTGACATGTACCTTTTCAGGATCACTGAACTGAAGGGATAAAAGTCCTATGCAGCGAAAGATTTTACAAAACCATTTCTCAATTTAATTTAGGAATCCCAAAATACCAATACATTGACAAAAAAAAAATTAAGAAACTAATTTTCTTAGTAAGTATGCTTTAATAAAGTATAGATTAGAGAGATAAAACTTACGTAGTTTGACGTCTCTAAATGTACTAAATCTCCAAATTTGGAGACATCACCCGTCGGAGACCTTTCTATTCTCTGGAATGAGATTGGTTTGTGAGAACCAATTAGTATGAGAAAAGTTTTAGAGAGATCTAATTTTGCATAGAGCAAAATCATTGACTTTCTCTTAATTAAGAAAAAATGTTTTTCTTTTGCATATTTATAACTCCATTTCCTTGAGAGAGTATGAGAGAATCATGAGATTTTATTAATTTAAAAAATATTAAATTAATAGAAATTTTAAATCAACTAATTAATTAATTAATCGGTTAATAATTAATTAAATCATATTTAATCAATATTTCATTTAAATCAAATTTAATGAATATCTCTCTAATATCTTATAGTTTTAAATTAATTTAAAAAAATTAAATTAAATTAAATTAAATTAAATTAAACTATTAATTAATTCTCCAATTAATTAATAACTAAATTAAATATCTTATATTTAACTTAATATTTGAATCGTATTCAAATATAAATTTCTCTCATACCTAGTAATTTTCATATGAATCCAATTCACATTAAATTAATATTTGAACTCATTCAAATATTTTATCTCTCATAAATAATCTTGAATCATAATCAAAATTAAATTTATATAATAAAGTTTGATTAAAATATAAACTTTATATTATAATGTATCACTATACATGATAAATTTCTCTCATAACTAGTAATTTTAATATGAATCCAATTCACATTAAATTAATATTTGAACTCATTCAAATATTTTATCTCTCATAAATAATTTTGAACCATATCCAAAATGAAATTTATATAACAAAGTTTGATCCGCTTTGAATAGATAATTGTTCGTCATCATTGTTATTATTCGTCACCGGTTGATCCACTTTGAATAGATAATTGTTTGGTATCCATGGTTAATGAAGTCGTCAATCACATGACACACAATCGGTTTTTCACGGTTGTACGATCAACATCGTGTCTGCACAGGGTGTCATCCTCAATATGACCACACACAATGTGCATTTAGTTGTCAATCCTCAACATCTTCCACTTTAGGCACGTCATATATACGTTTATTTTGGATCACCTAAACTGTTGAGATTTATGTCCTAAAACTCGTAGATTATAATGTAATCCATTGACCGTTAGTAATAAGGTGTTATTATTGTAATAATTGTTATTGATTAAATTATTAATTTTGTCTTAATAACCCAAATCTAATAAACTAACATCCTAAGTTGTTTAATGCGTCTTAAACAGTATGTAGAGACATACAAGGATCAATGTTCAAGATCAGCTTAAAGGGTCTATAGTATAGGGATAAGGTTGGATACCTTATCTTGGTAACACTATTGGTACGGCTCACTTTGTATTTGATACAAACATAATGATTTAACGCATTCGTGTAGTTGACATGCGAGTGAGGGTATCCTATACAATGCGTTTGCATAAGACCGGACCACGAAATAATAACCACTAAATGTAAATCTGTTAACTAGTTAGGTTTCTATTTCACTAGGATGACGTAGGTAACTTAGTCTTAATCCTGAGTGTGTTATGAACTCCTGTTCGCGAGAGATTATCCTTTGATTTGTACGGATAAGAATGGCCAGATCGCCGACTCAATAAGCTTATCATTTTGGGGACAAAACCGAGTGGGAAGCTGGGAACATAATTACACAAGATGGAATTCACTCATTTCCTACTTTAGGGCAAGTAGATGAGTGTTCCCTTAAATGGTGTCTCTAGGTCTTGAACAAATGACCTTACCCTCTCTATGACACGAGAGGGGTTTTTGTTTATTGGTAGGACCATAAACAGGTTGTTCATTGGAGGAGCACTGGTATTTAAGGATTAG
>JBBPDI010081969.1:0-13699 GCA_037974545.1 Cucumis variabilis
ACAAAGAGAGACGTTTACTTTGCAAAAGGGTTCGTTCCGATTGAACTCGGCCACGAATTGCTCCGTCGCCTCTTACACGGTTATTCTCTGGGATTTTCGTTCGGATTTTGGTGAATAAAGGAAGACGATACGATGGGTTGGGTGTCGCTAAATCAACCACACATCATTTTCTATTGGTTTTTTTCTCGGAAATTTGTAGGAATGACCCTTATTTAGAGGTCGAAATGAATTTTGGTCCACTTTTCCAACTGTATTCACTAATTGCCTTTTGTGATGTTACCCCAACCCACTCATGAATTTACTAAATTGACCTCTTACGCTCGCGAGGTCAATACGTTGTGAATTATCTCTCATTTCTTGCCCTCATCTCCACTACTCGTTCTCCTCCAATGTTAAAAAGAAAAAGATTCATGCCAGATTGTTGGTGTTCATCGTTAATCCAACCTCTACGGATTTGTTTCTCTTTCAATTCAATCAAAGTCAAAGTGTTTAACAAGCTAAGTATTTAAACGAAATAATCATAATACAAGTAGATTTTAAAAAATCTTTTTTTTTTTTTTGCTTTGCTTACCCACAAGAACTATTACATTAATTTCCCTAGTAGTCATTTTTGTTAATCAGCTCTTCATTATTTACAATTACGCACCGCAACTAAGCTACGTCTTTCAATATTTTTGTTGTTTACGGCATAAATAATAAAGAAAAATGAGATTGACGAACAACGTAGGCAAGACAAAAGATAGAAATATAAAATTTGTTTAGGAAGATTTGTTAGTGTATGTGGACAAGAGATAGAAACAAGATATGTATAACCGTAAAGCTAAAACGAGTGTGCAAGAAATAGAAACAAGAAAGACGAACAAAAACGAGAAATGCTAACAAGAGTGAGAATTAATACCAAGAATCTCACAAAAACGAAATTAATTGATTTTTTAATTTGTTTTTTCGCAGGATGGCAGAAAAAACAGATGTTCTTTCGTTATGGGGTAGGTGGGATGACAAGGAACAATGCTACAAAGGTGGATTTACAAAGAGTATCACACTGAGAACACTGTTGAAATATAGTGAGTTGAAATCCATAGTGTACGATGTGACAAAGGTTAGACCATCGGAGTTCGACATCACAATAACTAGGGTGAAATACAAGTTGGATTGGGAATGTTTTGCTGCTAGGGTAAATGATGATGCCTATTAGGTTAAATGGATTGCAACATAAACTACTTATATTTATTAGTGTTGAGGAAATAAACAATAATTCAATTTTTTAGGAAGCAATCATTGAACACAAACCCATGGTGACAAGATATATGAACGAAGAGCTAAAAATTTGTTTCCCATGGACCGTCTCTATGGCTAACAACTTCATCAATCCTTGGGAATCGGATGGGTCCCAACATTTTACCACCAGGAAGAGGTGTCGTGACTTGACTGATGAAGATGATGATGTAATTGATGGTCTAGTGGTAGTGAAGCTATTGAAAATGATGTGAATTTATCTACTGAGACACCTTCTAGAGAAGTAAGTGTTCCTCCAATGGTGACGAATCCACCGAGTATAAATTTTGGTCATCGAACCAAACTTCCTACGAATACGGTTTTAGGCTTTGAGTAACTCTCCCTCGTCTCTTATTCTTTCACATCTTCTTCCAAGAAGGAGATGAAGAAGAAGAGAAGTTGTTTGTTGTGTGTTAGGTTACCCGATACTTGCGATATATCAATCTAGAAACATACACCAAACAATGATATTCCTATATAACAACTCAAACACACAAATATCAAGAGGAATATTTGTTATACAATTTATAACTATTAACACAAAATACCAAAAAGTCACAATATGGTTCTAGCCAAATAAGAGGGTTGTCGGCTCCCAATGAAACTCAATTCATTCAAAATACACACAATATTTCGAATACCCAACCCTAACACAAAACACCTCCATATATAATTCCCTTCTACTGTTGCCACGTGGTGCAAGGACCACTAACATCTCTAACTATTATATTGTCTAGCCTGTAGTATCTTTCTTGCCCCTCCTTCTATAAGTATAGGTTATCGGTGGCCTACCAATACCCCCTCGGAGAAGAGACCCCTTGTCCTCAAGGTGGAATTCGGGGTATAAGCTTTTTAGCACCGCATAAGATTTCCAAGTGACTTCGTGTGCTGGCTGATCTTTCCATTAAACTAAATACTCTCAATCACGTTCAGTACCATTCCAGCGCAGTTCCATCACATTTTCAGGCTCTAGCACTAATTCCATTTGGTCGTTGAGTAAAGAAATGTCTAAGTACACATGATGCTTGTCTCCCACTGCCTTCTTTAGTTGGGACACGTGGAAAATAGGGTGGATTCGAGCATTATCTGGCAGATCTAGCAAATAGGCTACTTCCCCTATCCTCTCCAATGCCATGTAGAGTCCAAAAAAATTTGGTGATAGTTTTTTCACAACATTTTTTAGCCAATGACGGTTGTCTATACAATTGTAATTTTACATATACCCAATCGCCAATGCGAACACCACATCTTGATGACGTACATCTGCAAATTTCTTCATTTGTTCTTAGGCGTGTTGCAAGTGATGCTTTAGAGTAACCAACAGCTTGTCTCTAGACTGCAGTTGTGATTCTAATGAATCATTTGGAGCGTAACCCAGATGTCCATATGAAATAATTTGAGGGGGTCATCCATAAACGACTGCATAGGGAGTACTTTTTATGGAGGTGTGGTAGGTGGTGTTGTACCAATACTCTGCCCATGCTATTTTTTCACTCCATGTCATTGATTTTTCATGACAAAAACATCACAAGTACAACTCCACAATCTTGTTCACAACTTTCAATTGCACATCCCTTTTTGGGTGGTAGGTCGTACTTCTCTTTAATTGGGTTCCTTGCAAATAGAACATCTCTTTCCAAAACTGACTCAAGAACATACGATCCCTATCGGATATAATGGAGCGGGGGTACCCATGGAGACGAACAACTTCCTTTATGAACAGCGTGACTACTGTTTTGGCTGAAAATGGGTGTCCCAAAGTTAAAAAGTAAGCGTATTTGCTAAAACGATCTAGTACCATAAGGATCGTGTCAAACCCCTTGGATCGCGGCAAGCCTTCTATAAAATTCATTGATATATCTTTCCAAATTCTATTGGGAATAGGAAGGGGTTGTAACAAATTGGCTGAAGACAAGGCTTGTATTTTGTTTTGTTAGCAAACCAGACACTGATTAACATAAATCTTGATATCACTCTTCATTCCTTCCCAAAACAATTTTGCCACAATTCTTTTATATGTCTATAACTGCCCCGAATGGCCTCCAACCACGAAATCATGGAAGGTGTGTAAGATGGTCGAAATCAAGTTGGATGTCCTTGGGAGGGCCAATCTACCCTTAAAGAATAATTTTTCATGGCATATCGAATAACAAGGTACACATTCCGGGTCCTGAACCACTCGATCAAATATATTTTTTAGCTTCTCATCCTCTTCGATTTCTTTCTCAACTGCCTCAAGATCCAACAAGGAGGGCACGCTAATCACATTCAACTATGCCTCCACTGGAATCCGTGAAAGTGTATTGGCTACTTTGTTCTTCAGTCCCACCCGATAAAAGATCTCGAAATCAAAGCCGATCAATTTCATCATGCCTGGTAAAATCTCTCTTTGCTCCAGGATGTGCCGCAAGGTTTTTGGGTCAGTATATACAATAAAACGATGTCCCAACAAGTAATGTCACCATTTCTCAATAGCAAATACGATTGTCATTAGCTCTCTTTCATAAATAGACTTTTCCTTGGTTGTCTCTGATAATTTATGGCTAAAGTATGCAATGGATCTCTTATTATGTGATAAAACTGCATCAAGACTGAACCCTTAGGCATCCATTTCTATTTCGAATGGCAATTGGAAATCTAGTAGTGCTAGGATCGGTAATGTGACCATAGTTTTATTCAGTGACTCGAATGCTTTGGTCGCTTCTTTTGTCCAACAGAAATTGTTTTTCTTTGTCATCCTAGTTAAAGGAGTGGCGATAGCATCATAATTTGCCACAAAAAGTCAATAGTAACCAGTCAACCCCAAGAAACCTCGTAATTCTCTCACATTTTTTAGACTTGGCCATTCCAGCATAGCTCTAATCTTCTCTTGATCAACTTCCACTCCTTTGCTGAAACCCAGTGACCCAAGTACTCAATCTGGTCTTTTGCAAACTGTCACTTCTCTTGATTAGTGAAAAGGATATGTTGCCAAAGTAATTGAAACACCAAGGTGAGGTGCTCTAAATGGGCTGATACATCTTTGTTGTAAACCAAAATATCATAAAAAAATACCAGTAAGAATTTACGCAAGTAGCGACTAAAAACTTGGTTCATTAGAGCTTGAAATGTCGTAAAATCGTTCGTAAGGCCAAACAACATAACAAGAAACTTGTAATGACCCTCATGTGTTCTTAAAGGTCGTATTCCTTATGTCTTCATCTCGTACTCGGATTTGATGGTAACCCGACTACAAGTCTATCTTGGAGAAAACACTTGAGCCATTCAACTCATCCAACAACTCATCAATCATAGGAATAGGGAATGTATCAGGTACCGTTGCTCGATTCAAGGCCCTATAGTCGATGGAAAGTCTTTATCCCTCATCCTTCTTTTTTACAAGAAGAATCGAGTTGCAAAAGGGGCTAATGCTCGCACTTATAATACATGAAGCCAGTATCTCATTCACTAGTTTTACGATCTCATTTTTATGGGCGTGTGGGTAACGGTATGGCTTACATTGATGGGATCCATACCTTCCTTCAATTGGATTCTGTGGTCAATCTATCACATTGGCGGTAGCCCATCTGGCATAATAAATATATCTTCGAATTCATTCTGGAGTTGTTCAATTTCGGGTTGTATTTCTTCTATTGATTCTGTTGCAACCAACATCCGATCACCCTTGGAAATTTCCATGGCTTTGAAGTCAACTAAAAATCCTTGATCGTCCGATTGCCACGTTTTAACTAGCACTTTCAAGGATATTTCCATTCTAGTCAGTAAGGGATCTCCTTTCAAAATTACATTAGTGTCCCCAACAACGAATGTCATGGTTAAAGCCCTCCAATCACGATCATAGAACCTTGCTTTCGGAGCCACTACATCTCAAGTACCATATTTATGTTGTCTAGTTCCAATGGTAAGAAATCCTCAATTATGGTCAGTACTAGCAGCTCCATGATGATGCCTTTGCACATTCCTCAGCCTTGCACTGCCTTTCTGAATCCCATAATGACATCGTAGTTGGTCGTTTCGGTCATAGGTAATTTCAAATCGTCTACCAACTTGAGTGAGATAAAATCGTGGGTTGCTCCACAATCTACCATGATTAGTATCTCTCTATCTTCCACTGTTCCTTTAACCTTGAACGTACCTAGAGCTATCAGTCCCACCACCGAATTTAAGGATAATTCCACAATCAGACTGGTTTCAATCATTGCGTTCTTGTGCTCGACATCTTCCATCTTTATGTCCTCTAAGTCATCTACCAGTTAAAGCGGAGCTCTTTGTTTTTGCAGTGATGTCCTCTACTAAATGGTTCGTCACATCGATAACAAAGCCCCTTGTCACATCTTGCTTGCAACTCAAAATCAGTCCATCTTCAAAAATTATTTTCTCGTCGAATCCTACTTTTAAATGCGACGACTTGCAAGGTGATCGAAGTGGGTGAATGTGTGGGTACCCTCTTGATTAATGTTATGATTTTTGTTGTAGGATTTTCTCAAATTTTTGCCCCATGTTTCTGGGCTGGTTTTCCATCTCTTGCGTATGGGCCTTGAGAAGCCCGAGCCATTTCTAATTTCTCCTTAGCCAACCGGGACGCATCCTCATGTCTTACAAGTCGATGGCCCACATTACGAAAACCTTTGTTCTAATTACTAGATCCAAACCATTCGCAAATGTCCCTACCAAAATGTCCTCGAACCATCTCCGATAACGACGCCGATAATTCCTCAAAGAGTTGCAGGTAATCGCTCACTGAATTCTCTTGTTTTATGGCCAAGAATCGCGTACAACTAGTCTCATGTTCTCAACAATGAAATTGATTGTACATCCGTTCCTTTAATTCTTTTCACGATCTAAAATGCTTTCGATTTTTTGCCCAATGAAACCAGCATAATCCTTTCCCTTTCATACCGACTATCGCAATTTTTAGCTTCTCTTGTTCATTCCATCTAGAAATAGTGTTCTGCCTGATAAATCCAACTATCGGGGTTTTCTCCATTTAAACTGGCATCTCCAATTTTTTAAATTTGATTTGATTCTGTCCCACCCCTGTTTCCAAGCTCAGAGATGTTTCTCCTTCCTCATCTCTTTCGATGATGTCTTCCGTTCGAAGTTTCCTCTTGTCGATACTTAGAACGATCAGTGTGGCCATCTCTGATGCTGTTGACGATCTTCAAACATCTTTGTTAATATTGCGTGCATTTTTTCCATCGTTTTCTCCAAAATTGATAACTTCTGAACTTTTTTAATCGCTTCGATCTTTAATTTCGAAGCGTCCAAACATTCTTCGATTATTTTTTGTGTCATTTTCTTCCACCTCCCCAGGATGTCGATTGTCTCTGATACTAGTGTTAGGCTACCCGATACTTGCGATATATCAATCCAAAAACATACAAAAAACAAAGATATTCCTATACAGCAACTCAAATACACAAATATCAAGAGGAATATTTGTTATACGATTATAACTATGAACACAAAATACCAGGAAGTCACAATATGGTTCCAACCAAATAAGAGGACTGTTCTCTTCTAATGAAACTCAATTCATTCAAAATACACATAATATTCTAAATGTCCAACCCTAGCACAAAACACCTTCATATATAATTCCCTTCTACTGCTGCCACGTGGTGCAAGGACCACAGACATTTCTAACTACTATATTGTCTAGCATGTAATACCTTTCTTGCCCCTCCTTCTATACATATGGGTTATTGGTGGCCTAGCGTTGTGTTGAAGAGTAAAAAGCAGCCTCAAACTTCATCGGTGATATACTTCCAATTACATTCTTTTGGATGCTCATTCAAAGTAGTTCGATAGTTTGCTAGGTCTTTTGTCTTATCATACCAAAGAGATCATGTCTTCTTTTTGTACTTTGTACATGCTTTATTAAATGCAGTTTAACTCTTTTGTATCGTTGCTTATTGCTAAACACGAGACACTCTCATTTTGTGGATAACCATTGTTGTTCGTAAGTTTGCTAGTAATACATGGAAATTCAATTATACTAATACATAAATTGATAATTTTGTGCAAAATCTAACTGGCTTCTAACAATTTTATTTACTAAACCTTTAAAATTACTAAATTTATTTGTTGTTGATTATTGTAGTTGTGGTTATTATAGTTTATGAGTATAATAGTTGTGTTTGGGCTACAAACTATTTTAGTTTGGGTTCAACTATCTCTGTCTATTTGTATCATGATAGACAATAGACACAAATAGATTGTGATATTTTGTTGTATTAGTAAATATTTTCAAATGTTAAACGGTAAAGGAAAGATGAGTAAGAAATAGTTAAATTAAAGTTCTAATAAATATTGAATAAAGAAGGGTTGAAAAATAGTAATAATGTACTTAATTGTAGGTTATAAAAGTTGGAAAGGAAAAATACATTTTGGTCCTTAGCTTTTTGGATTTAGTTTCCATTTGGTCCCTAGATTTCAAAATCTAACGCTTTTATCCCTGAGATTTCAATAATTTTCAATTTTAGTCCTTGAGATAAGAGACATTCCTTCATACTTCCTTAACACAAGTTAGTTCATTTTTCAAAATCGCGTCACCCTATGCCATCTTCTACAAAATCTCTAGTGTGAATAGTAGATTTAATATGTATACTTTACACTGTATATATTGTATACCGCCTGAATAAGAAGTAAATTTTATAACTAAGGGTGTGTTTAGATTGCATTTTGAAGTGATTAAATTAAAAAATAAGTTATTTTGAAAAAAAAATCTTGTGTTTGGCAACCACCTAAACAAATTTTGGAAAAATGAATTAATAAAATAATGTGGTTTAGAATAAACACCTAAAACCAACTTTCAGAAAAATAAATTTTATGTGTTTAATGGTTAATCTTCCTAATTTGTATGAAACAATTCAACCAACACCTTCAGCTATTCTCACCAACCAACCTTCGACAACCATCTCTGCCAACTATCACCGGCCAACTTTCTTTCACCGTTATTTCATGGTCGTTGCCTATTAACTTTTGTTGGTCATTTTTCTGTGGCCGTTATTAGCTTATTTTTGCCAATTGTTTTATGGTAACCATTATCGATCAAAGTTTATCAATATTTTTTCTATTACTGTTATCGGTCAATTGCCGACGACCATTTTTTTGTGATTTTCAATGTTTGACTTTCAATTACCACTATCACCAACCTCTAATTATCATTTTACAGTGACGGTTTTCGACCACCACGGTAACGTCACAAAATTTAAGGTATTATTTTCAACCAAATTGTCATATTTTATTAAGATTTTAAGACTTTTTTGTTGTTAAACTTTGGTTGGAGTTTGGAGAAAAGGGAAAGATTTTTAGATGTAACTTTATTGGTTCTGGATATGCATGATTTTGATGTAATTCTAGGCATGATGGCTAACTGCTAATCATGCGAATATAGATTGTTCCCACAAGGAGATATTGTTTAATCATCTTGCAGAGTCCAGTTTTAAATTTAAAGGGGTAGGAACTGTGGTATTGCCTAAAGTGATTTCAGCTATGGAAGCCAGTAAGCTACTTAACCAAGGTACTTGGAGTATCTTGGCCACTGTGGTGGATAGTAGAGAAGTTGAGGTTTTCTTGACATCAGAACCTGTGGTGAGGAATTATCTAAATGTTTTTCTAGAGGAAATTCCAGAATTACCTCCTCACAGGGAGATTGATTTTGCAATTGAACTGGAGTTAGGTACATTTCCTATATCTAAAGCTTCGTACATAATGGCCTCGACAGATTTGAAAGAGTTGAAAGTTCAGTTACAGGAATTACTTGACAATGACTTCATTCAACCAAGTGTCACCTTGGGATGCACTAGTTTTGTTTGTTAAAAAGAAATATGGGTTGATGCACTTATGTATTGACTACAAAGAGTTAAATAAGGTGATTGTTAAGAACAGATATCCTTTGCCTAAGATTGATGATTTATTGACCAGTTGCAGGAAGCCACAATATTCTCTGAGATCGATCTTCGATTGGGATACCTTCAGTTGAAGATCAAGGACAGTGATATATTAAAGACAACTTTCGATCGAGATATGGACATTACGAGTTCATTATGATGTCTTTTGGGTTGACAGATGCTCTAGCAGTGTTTATGGATTTGATGAACAGAGTGTTTAAAGATATCTTAGCCTACTTCAAGACAGAGAAAGAGCATTTACGCATAGTTTTAGAGACTCTTCCAGTCAATAAATTGTATGTGAAGTTTTCAAAATGTGAGTTTTGGTTTAAGTAAGTGTCTTTTTTTTCTAGGCCATGTGGTGTCTAAAGATGGTGTTTCTGTGGATCCAGCAAAGATAGAAACGGTTACCAATTAGCCCGACCTTCCACAGTCAGTGAGATTCGTAGCTTTCTGGGTTTAGCAGGTTATTACCAAAAATTCGTGGAGAAACTTTTCTCGTATAGCTACTCCTTTAACTCTAGTTAACTAAGAAAGGAACTTCATTTGTTTGGAGCAAAGCCTGTGAGGATAGATTTCAGAACCTTAAGCAGAAATTTGTTACTGCATCAATTCTTGTTATACTTAATGGTTTAGAGAGTTTTGTGATTTATAGTGATGCTTCTAAGAAAGGTTTGGATTTTGTGTTCTGATGCAATAAGGTAAGGTGGTCGCTTATGCTTCTTGTCAGTTGAAGAGTCATGAACAAAACTACCCTACACATGATTTAGAGTTAGCAGCAGTATTTTTTGCACTAAAGATTTGGAAGCACTACTTGTATGGTGAGAATATACAGATCTTTACTAACTATAAGAGCTTGAAATACTTCTTCACTTAGAAGGAGTTAAACATGAGACAACAAAGATGACTTGAGTCAGTAAAAGATTATGACTGTGAGATATTGTATCATTCAGGTAACACAAATGTGGTAGCTGATGCTCTTAATAGGAAGGTATCACATTTAGCAGCACTTATTACTAGATAGACCCCATTGTATTGAGCCTTTGAGAGAGCTGAGATTGCAGTATCAGTAGGAAAAGTTACCTCATAGTTAGCTCAATTGTCAGTACAATTGACTTTGAGTCAGAAAATTATTGTTGCTTAGCGTAATGATCATTATTTGGTTAAGAAGCGTAGCTTAACAAAAGCAGGGCAAGGTGATGAGTTCTCCATATCCTTTAATGATGAGCTTTTGTTTGAGAAACGTTTATGTGTGCCAGCAGATAATACAATTAAGACAGACTTGTTAATTGAAGCTCATAGTTCCCCATTTTCCATGCATTCAGGTAGCACAAAAATGTACCAGGATTTAAAACGAGTTTATTGGTGGCATAATATAAAGAGAGAAGTGGCAGACTTTGTTAGTAAATATTTGGTGTGCTAGCAGGTCAAACCACCAAGACAGAAACCAGCAGGTTTGTTGCAACCTTTGAGTGTGCGAGAGTGAAAGTGGGAGAATGTGTCTATGGATTTTATTACAGGACTGCCTAGAACCGTTATAGGTTATATAGTGATTTGGGTTGTTGTCGATCAGCTTACGAAATTAGCACATTTCATCCCAGGAAAAACCACTTATACTGTTAGTAAGTGGACACAATTATATTTTACTAAGATTGTGAGACTGTATGGAGTGTCAATATCGATTGTTTCTAACAGAGATGCCCGTTATACTTTCAAGTTCTAGAAAGGATTTTAGGCTGCCATGGGCATGAGATTGGATTTTAGTATAACTTTTCACCCACAAACTGATGGTCAAACTGAGCGTTTGAATCAAATTTTAGAGAACATGCTACGAGCTTGTGCAGTTAAGTTTCCAGGTAGTTGGGACTCTCACTTGCATTTAATGGAGTTTGCATATAATAACAGTTTTCAAGCTACTATTAGCATGGCACAATTTAAGGCTCTGTATGATAAATATTGCAGATCTCCTATTTGTTGGGATGAGGTTGGTAAGCATAGATTAATGGGTCCTGAGTTAGTTCAGTATACTAACGAAGTTATACAAAAGATTAGAGAACATATGAAAACAACACAGAGTAGACATAAAATTTAAGCTGATGTGAGACGGAAAGATCTTAAGATGTGGGAGATAAGTTGTTCTTGAAAGTAGCACCTATGAAGGATGTTCTGCGATTTGAAAAGAAAAAGCTGAGTCCTTGTTTTGTTGGACCGTTTGAGATTCTAGAGCAAATTGGTCTAGTGGCATATCGTTTGGAATTACCACCATATTTTATGTTGTTCATGATGTTTTCCATGTTTCAATGTTGAGAAAGTACGTGGCAAAACCATCTCATGTAGTAGACTACAAACCATTGGAAATTGATGAGAATTTGAGCTATGAAGAGCAACCAGTTGAGATTTTGGCTAGAGAGGTTAAAATGCTTCATAATAGAGGAATTGCATTAGTAAAAGTTTTATGGCGAAATCACCAAGTTGAAGAGGCTATATGGAAGAGAGAAGATGACACGAGAGCTCGTTACCCAGAGTTGTTCAAAAATCAAAACTTTCGAGGACAAAAGTTCCTTAAGGAGGAAATAATGTAACACTCCAAAATTTGAGGTATTTTTCTCAACCAAATTGTCATATTTTATTGAGATTTTAAGAATTTTTTAGTGCTAAACTTTGGTTGGAGTTTAAGAAGAAAACAGAAAGTTTTTTGGTTTCATAAGGAAAAAGAAAATGAAATAAAGATTATTGATGGATTATACTGAATTGAGATGGTTTGACTGATATGTAGATTTGAATGTGTTGATTAATGACTCGTACTGTTGATTGAACTGTGGTATGCACTAGTGTGTTTATTTTTTACTGGCTATGCGTAGAGAAGGAGTATTTTTTATAGTTCTAAATTGTCTTTGATGTGACTGTCATGAACTATTTGGATTGAATTGGAAAAATTGTTAACTTCATCTATAGGGTAATGTACCTTGGACGATGTCCTACGGGATCACCACTTGTTTGCATCATTTGGAATCACTAGACTTATGTGTGCATCCTTCAGGATCACTAGACTGATTAACGTGTATCTTATGGGATCACAAGACTGTTATGATATAGAGTACCTCCTAATAGGAAGTTAACTGTTTTTACCCTTAACGGGACCAGTAATGGATCTTTTACTGGATATATTTTATATTCACCCTTTTCATGTTTAACTTTTCAAGAAAAGGCAATATGAGAGGTAGACTGATGAGGGGCAAGAAGGACTCATGATTGTCATATGGGAACACTCTTTCAAAATGCTTCCACTTACAGTTTTTAATGTTTTACCATTTCTTTTAAGTATTGATGATTGAAATGAGCTTCATGTTTAGAACAACAATTTGTTTCTTGGTGACAAAAACGATACTTTTGCACTTTCATTTTGTTTGAAATAGGACCCGAATAAAGTTTCTTTGATGTCTATTTGTTTTAAAAAGATTTTACGTTATCTTGTGTTTAAACAAAGTGTGTTTGTGCTAAAGTAATGACTTCAACTTAGTCTGAAAGTTGGATCTTTATAACTCAAACAATCATCCTCGATGATCATTATTGAACTTCTATCAAAATCTCCACAGACAAGTTCTATATATATATATATAATCTTTTACTCTATTACAAATCAAACAAGTTTTTACCTAAGAACGCTTTTGAAAAAAAAAGTTGTCAAACACACATAAGTATTTCCTTTAAGGAGTTTTTTTAAAAAAATGTTTAAATGAAAATGCATTTTTTAGAAAACATTTTTTCCTTAATTCGTTCCAAATAGGCCCTAAGTTTGATAAAAATTCCTTCGACTCTGACATATCCAGAAAATCTCTCGCTTCGCTTACACTTGGACAAGCTAGAGGAAAACTTGTACTACATGCAAATCATTAAACAATTAGCAACACATAGGTAGGAAATGCACCTTTTTTATCACATTGTCATATCTTAGCCACCTAGTAAGTTGCTCACTTAAAGCCAACATGACACATATTCATATCCTCAAGTGAATGATTGCACAAACGAATCAACCAAACACATAGCTTGATTAGATAATAGGTACTATATATTTATCTAATATTTATAATATACACAATATATGTAATGCTATTTGAGTGAAAAAATACATTTAAAATAATTTTTAAAATAAAGCTACAATTAATTTCCACCAATGCTAGTTGATGCTGTTTAGTAAAATGAAAAACAATTATTGTAACCGGATCATGGATAATATGGACACTTTCATCCATTCACGTGAGAGAAAAATAATTAAAACACACATATTCAATTCATAATATCAAATAATTTTGAATAATTATAATGGATAACAATATTAGAAATAATAATAATATATAAAAGTATTTTTTTTAAAATTACATATATCTAAATTAATATTTTGAATTTAATTGCTATATTTGCAATTATCCCAATAATTTTCTCAACTTCGACAACATGTCCAAAAACAATAATTTTTCAATATTTTGATTTATTTTACATCACTTTCAGTCCATGCTTTAATAACACTT
>JBBPDI010082013.1:0-30156 GCA_037974545.1 Cucumis variabilis
AACCATAAAGAAAAAATGTAGATTCACATTAGAAAAATGATTGTAAATAACAATATTGAATAGGATGGTAGACAAAAAAAAAACATATATCTCCTATAAAAGCAAAACTATGAGGGATGTTTTTCATAAAAAGAACCATCAATATATCACATCGTGGATAAAATGAAAGCATTTGAAGTTAATATACTGTACAAATACAAACAATAGAAATAATGAAACTTTGATTGAATACTTTCATATTGTGGGTAAAATATAAGCATTTAAAGAGAAATGAAAAGAAAATGGGAGTGAAAATGAAAACTCTAGAACTTGAATCTAAACGAAGAATGGAGACAGACCATGATGGGTTTGATCTCCAGCGATCTACCGTAGGTGGTGGCTGAGATTCACCGGCGAGTTCAAAGGTGCAAGGGGTGTTGGGTTGTGGCATCAGTTGAAGGAGAGAGGGGAGGATTTTGGACGTGTCGTTGATGAAAAGTTGCGTCGTTCCCGACGTGTGTGAGAGAGGGAGAGAGATAGTTAGTGGAAGGGAGAAAAAATCGACAAGGAGGGGCGATGCGTGGATCTTCCACAAAGAAGAAGAAAAAAAAAGAAGAGAAGAAGAAGAAGAAGAGAAGGAGGTAGATAAAGGGTTTTGGAGATATTTTATAAGTTTTATTTTAATAAATAAATTATTTAATATTTTTAGAATTAGGAGAAAATCTGATTTTAATAAAATTTTGATTTAAAATGAATTTTATTTTAATAAATTAAATAAATTATTTTTTGTATCTTTTATGACACCAAATAACTTTAGCGGAAAGTGAAATCTGAAAAATTCTATCTTTTCCCGCAAAAAACGCGAACTTTTAGCTTTTGTGACAGTTTTTTCTTTCCTTCTTTTAATTTGGGATGTATGCAACTGTCATAGTAGGGAGTTTTTCTTGTAGTGTATCTTCATCTTCTCATTTTCATCATGTCATACCTCTTCCCAAAGCTTCTTTCGTAAAGTCTTAACCTAATTCCAAAAGAGGGTGCAGGGACTAACAAGCTAAGCATTGTCATACCTTGATAACACTCACCAATCAACTAACCTATCTAACCTAACTAGCAGTCACAACACAGATACATGCTTACAAGAAAAAATTAACACAAACTAAATGCTTTTGTTAACTACTTGGACCACTAGTTGTAACTTTTATAGTACATCAGCATAAACATAGACATAATAATAGCCTTCCTACTAGACTCACAATTTGTAACTTAAACTATAAACATAGACATGTTTTTTTTATATTTTTGAACCCCACTTACTGATTTAATGATTAACTCTCAAGTTACTTTAATAACCCTTGTCATACTGATTGGCCTGACAAAGATAAGCTAAGCAAGGGAGTAGACAACCTATACTTAAAATGTGAGAAAACATTTGAAAGAATAAGTCGAAGAACTTAGTGCATTTGAAAGAATAAGTCGAAGAACTTAGTGAGTAACAATTTCACAGAACATGTTTTTCTTAAATAATTATGCATAAATCCTTGACTTAGAGAAATATTCAATCAGTTGGAAGTCATCCCACAAACATGATATTTGAACTTATAACATTTGAAAGAAACATGACATAAACATGAACATGGGTGTTGTACACCGCACTTCTCTCAACATTGATAGTTTGAACTATATTCTTCTCGACTTAGGCACAACAAATTGTACCTTCACTGATGTATACATACGCTCGTCAGCCTTCAAATCAGTAACAAAAAATCACTATGTGTACATGAGGTCATAGAACATACGACAATAGATTCATAGAAGCATGCTTGAAAACTTAGCTTGGAACACATGTTTGCTTTAAATCTCTTTCAGATCTCATGCTCATAAACATGCTTTGAATCGTTTATAAATCATGCTTTAAATATATACTTTTGAACTCAAGCTTAAACTCATCCTTTCAAATCATTCATTAAACAGTAAGGAATAATCATTCAAAAATCTCAAACATGCTTAGAAATACTTAGCTTTGATCTCATGTTCATAAATATTGGAAATTATTTTGTATGCATATGTCATTCAAAAACTTGTGACTCAACTCTTGGCTTGGAAATTATTCAAACTCCTTTTGTCTTGAAATATCTATATTTAAGCATTAATTAATCCCTTAACTTTAGAAAAATATATAAACTTTACTCAAAATAGGCAAAAATATCACAAACAACTAAAAATTGCCCATATGGCATGCTGATGCATGTGCAAAGCATGGGCGAGATAGGGATTAGGGAGCGTGCGAGCTTGGGGAAGCCATGTCGCGTGCTAACCACACATTTGACACGCTACATGTTCCATGGTCGCATGTCTCATGCAAGACATGTCACATGGCCCAGGTATGCATCTCATGCTGTCATGTTCCGCCCTAAATTCCACTACCTATGACCAGATAAGGGCGTATTGCCTAGACACTCGTCTTGTACTCACACTGAGATGATGCGATGAACGTCTAGTAAGCAGAATAACTCACTTCAACTTCTTTCATCGTAAAAGCCTTCGCCTCGAACCTCGAGACTTACTAATTGATAACGCATGGAAACAATCGTTATAATAGCCATTTTCGTTAGAATAATGGGGTTGAAACAACTAAGGGATGCTTAGAACGCATAACTTAGGTTGTAAATGCATAAATATTTAGAAATATGACTTACATAACTGTTGTTCCTATTTTACGCATTTAACATGTTTAAATGCAGGACAAGTGGAAAAAAACGTAAAAGAGCAATTTATACACGACATCTCACGTAAAGGCAAAGCGATGGAACATGCTTGGCGAAGATGAACCTAAACATCACTCAAGGAAAAGTTCACTAAAAGACAAGAATGATAATTGGAATGATGCAACTTTATAAGGGCAGATGACAATGCTGACATACTCAGAGGGACAAAGTTTTCCTGCTGAAAAGTAGCCTATATAAGCACTTTATCTCCACCGAGAGAGGGGAGACCCGAATAGGTCTGGAGCCTGAATGGGCCAGAGAGAGACTAAAAAATGACCAAAGGAAATGAGAAAGAGAGAGAGAGAGAAAGATAGAGCATGAACAAGATACCTAGAGATTAAACAGCCGTGGTAAAAGAAAAGATTATTTGTTGTTGATATTCTAACTTATAGTAACATTTTCCATTCTTCTATCCTTCCATTTTTTTTATTTTATTATAGTGTATGTATTGTTTATATTGTACAGTGGTCAAAGGCCTACATTCTTTATACATAAACTGCATGTTTGTACCTTTTCAATCCATCATCTCTTAACATCCCATCTATCTTCGTTTTATTAAAAGAGCAGAGTTGTGATAAGTTCTTGATAAGGAGTTCAACTTATAATTCTTATCGCGTTAGCGGAGCTATATTTTTATCACTTGATTAGTGTCAATCACCAACTATCCGAGAAGGCAAACAGGAAGGATAAGACTAATGCACGCAATAAGGAGTTTGATGACAAATGTCACCTTAGCGAGGTAGCTTCCGACATTTGTATCCCAAAAGGTGAACAAGTACAAAAGTAGGCACCAAAAGATTTTCGTCCTTAAACGAGAAGTCCTATAAGTATTACTAGTCAAGCGTTCTCTATATATAATTTGCCTAAGTAAACATAGTCATTTATATCTCGAAAGTCGAACAGGTGTGGTGTTTAAACACTTTGAGAGAAGGTCACCTTAATCATGTGCCCATTATGCAAATATAACGCGTTAGGTTATTGTAACGCCAAATCATCTAATAACACGTAGAATTTTCTTCACCCGTCATTTGCATACAAGTTAGTTCAACTCATTCTCTCCTACCTTAAATTGCTCTTGGTGCATGAGTCTCGAGCTGTAAATAAGTAGTTGTTGTTAGCATTACATTCTTTCAACTTAATTACTATGACGCCCAAACAATGTGAAATTTAGAACTAACATCTATAACAATTCTCTGGTTCGACCCTAGATCACCCTGGTAAACCTACTGTTCACTTGCACTTGGACGAGCCGTAGGAAAACTTGTACTCAACGAGAACTTAAGCTATTTGATGAAGAGGTACATAGTAAACATGTCACATGTTATGATCATGACCTATGACTCATCACCTGAAATCAAAGAAGGCTATACAGAGAGTTACGGTGAGCGCATTATGTGCAATGATCGGACTCAGTGATGTATTGTACTTCCATTACACACACACGAAAGTAGTAAGTCCAAATTGACACCACAACCACTTATCAAGTGGAAAAATATGTAACCTTTAGACTTTACTCCATCACTTAGCACTATTGCCATAACAAAGAAATTCATTTACTAAGCGGTAAGTACCATTAATAAGCCGCTAAATAAACATAATTTGATCTTCTTTTATTAACTTAACACTTTACACAGAGTTCACACTTAATAATTACATTCCTTTTCTCGCAATACATATAAATAAAACCTACATTCTGATCCACATGCCTTCCTTCATCTGCTAAAATGTTGGTTCTTACATCAAGGTATTTTGAGGTGTAAGGACCACGTTTTCATCCTTCTCCTTGATCGCCCAACAACCATTTCAAGGACAACCTTTATGGCTTTCTTTCCCTGGCTAAGTCCTTTCACACTCATCGTCTTTGGCCTCACCAACCTTGAAGCGTTAGACGACCTTTCTTCGAGTAAGTTGTAGCCCCTGGTGTTAAGAAGTGAAGTTCTTACCCACTGACTCCTTAAACATAAGATAAGATGACACAACTTGCTCTTCGCACAAGTTTACATAACAACCCAACTTTCCCTCCTTTACATGGTTTCTATGCTTGTCATCCATTCTTTACATGACTTCAATGCTTGGTAACCAGGGGAGGAAAAACTTAAAACATAAGTTAAAGACTTAGTGAGTAATGAATTTCAAAAATACCTTTTTGGGGAATACAACAGGTTAATAATAACAAACTTAATCTCAAGAACACAAGTATTTCAATGCATTAGCATAAGTTCTCAATACAATTCACAACACAGCGAGCACAATAGTACCACACATTTCAGTTTAACAAACACTTACCATTCACCGGTGGGACTTGGAATTCTCCTATCCACATTTAAAAGCCTTGAACTAGGATTCATTTCACCAGCATTTACCCGTCTAGACCTGCGATTCACTTCACCAGCATCACGTGTTAAACTTGGAATTGTCACTAGCATCTACAATAGACTTGGGATAGCGTCTCGTAACAATCTCAATCTCAGACATAGGATTCGCTTTCACCAGCATCTCATCATCTAGACCTGGGATTCACTTTACTAGCGTCAGGCGATAGACTTGGGATTTACTTTCACTAACATCTCACATTTCATTCCTTATCTAGATCAGGGATTCAGAGTCACCTGCATCTAACATCAAGAACACAACTTGTTCTTGCTCATACTTGAGATTCTTTTTATGAGACTCATACCTAAGAAATAGTTAAAATTAGGCAAGGAAACATAAGAACGCAAATTAAGAATTTTCACAAACTAGGCAATAAGGAGAAGGGAAACCTCTGAAAAATGTCTTAAGATTACTTAATGGACCACATGTAGAAGTTTAACCTAAGCATTATTAAGCTTCCACATGCACCACTAAGATAGGAGCTGGTGAATTATCAAGAGTTTTGGAATGACTAATCTGTTTTGAGAATTGTTTAAATAGAGGAAAAAGTCATATTATTAAGGAGTGTTACTCTGAAAGGTTGGAAAAAAAAGCAAGTGTTTAAGCTGTTGTTAAAAGACTACGCGAGAAGAAGAAGTGTAGGAGTATTTGGTGTTAAGGAAACTAAGTTTGTGAGTGTTTTCTTATTAAAATAGTTTATTTATTATTAAAGGTTTTCTTTTAAGTTTTTACTCATTTGAAATGATGGTTTATATTCAAATGTTTTCAAAGAGATTTCGAATGAAAAGTTTATGTGATTTTTAAAGTATGTTTTATGAGTTTTAAATGGTTGTAAAATCGTGTTCAAACCATTAGTCTACTTTCTATCAAGGAGTTAACGGTTATGTGCACATAAGGAGTAAAGTCAGCCATGTAGAAAAGGACTACATGGTGGAGTGAAGTTGGCCAATGCATAAAAGGCATGTATTATGCTTAACGGCTTGAGCAACAAGGAATGAATCGGGATATCCTTGGATGTTGTTGATGAAAAGGACATCACAGTAGTCTAAACACAAAATGATGAATCTTAGCGTAAATAATGATTTAGGTTCTTGGTGAAGGCAATGATTTATGACTAATGTGTGTTAATGTTAAATGATATGTTTAAGTGATTTGATCTAAAAGATGAACTTGTGAAATGCTATATTTATGTGTTATGTATTCCAAAAATATTTTTCTTAAAACCTCATTAAGTCTTTTAACTTATGTTTTAAGTTTTCACCTTTCAAGTTTTAGGTGTTAAGGCCAAATAAGGAAAGAGTGAGAAGCTGCTAGGCGAGAAGAGACTGCCAGGTGTTTTGCTTTTAAAGTTTAAGTGTTGTATTTATGTATTCTTGTAAAGTAATGTAGAACGCTTGGTTAAACTTAATAAAAGAAATTTTGTTTCCATCTTTCTATTCTATTAAGTTGTTTATCTCCTAAAGTATGAATTTAAGTTTAAGTGTGAAGTTATTAGCTGAATAAGCAAAGCTGAAGGACCTGAAGTTAAGAGTTTTGGCATTTAACGCGTCAAATGCTCAAAGTCATACCACATCAATTTTAGCTTGCAAGATAGGGTGTGACACACTTCCATCAGCATTTACCCGCTTAAACCTAGGATTCACTTTTACAAGCATCTCATGTTAAACCTGGGATTTCCACGACCATCTTGCGATAGATCAGTCACCATTACTCGTTACACAACAACATCAACATCAAAGAGAGACATTAGCTCAATAGATCATATAAAACTTTTTTTTGTTTGAAAAGATCATAAATTACAATGCTTCAGTGATAAACAACATGCATTAATTTAGAAAATTAATTAATGAAATCATTCACAAACAAACAATCATTTATAAGGATCACTCACAACAACACTTGGTCTCCACTCTTTCTTCCTTTGGCTTTCGACCTCCTTTTCTTACTCGGTGATTTTCCTTAATCGACTTTTCAATACTCCAAAATCTACTATCAACAATTCAACAAAATAGTAATCATTTTTCTGTCTTTTCTTCTAGTCTTTAGTCCTATTTATAATGACCTTTCCTATCCAAGAGTCACTTCCCCGCTTTACACATGTCACCTTTCCATTTCACCATGTTATGTAGCCAACCAAAACTTAACATGTAAGCTAAACGTTAGTTACGAATAGACACTTTCCTTGAGAAGCCAACCTTATCTCCTTGGAAAGCTAAACTTTTTTAAATCGCCCCACTCTCTTCTCAGGAAACAACAAACACTTACTCTCTCTAGTGGGTCGTCTAGTCACCTTAATCAAACACCTACCTCATCGTCGCACTATTAGGTGTAGGACTTCTCCTCACATTGCTATCCCAATCGCCTAGTCCTTAGCGTTAAACGTAAGCTTCTTCTTTGCTAGCAACATCAACTTGTTACTTACTTCAACGTGATGGCTCTTAGACTCAAGTACTTCTCTCTACATCACCTTTTCTCCAATCGCATCCTTCTTCGCATAACGCCTCCTTCGTTGAAATAGCTTATCTCAACGTAGTTCCTCTTGAACAGGACTTCCTTTTGAAACAGAGCCTTACACATGCAGCATGGCCATACGTTGTCCTATGCTTTCTGCATTCTAACAACTCAACTAACCTCTTTTAGCTTGAAATGCACACGCAACTCACCTCGCCCTTCTTGAAACTTAATCAAGCCTCAAACTTTGCTCAAAATTTCTTTTCTCGTCCAAAACCTAAGTCCAACTTTGGAGATCAATAACTCAACATCCCTAACTCAAATGAGGAAACATCCTACAAAGTTGTTTAGAATTGTCTTAAGTATCTTACCTTAAAATTTTAGATTAAAATTTCAAGAAACATGTTTTATAGCCCTTAAGAACTATACGATGCTCATCCTTTCCCGAGAAATGACCTTTGATGCTTTAACTCAGAAGTTAGACTTCTTCCTCAACTTCTTTTAGTCTGGCAGCCCTACCTCAATAAATAAACTCGCTAATTTCTCTTTTAAGACTAATTTAAAGGAAAACACATAAGTGGATTATGAGAATTCCTCCTGAATGTTCTCTTATATATTGGCTCTTGCATGGGGGTCATAAGACACCTTCTACTTGTCATTTTTCTTATGCCTTGCATGCCTAGACACCTGAAATCCACTCCATTAAGCACTACCAGAACACTTAGAGCATACTTGGTCATATAGCATCCAACCTCAAACACATAGTTTTCAATATAGCTCGCTTGACCAACTTGCTCGACCTAACATCTTATCATGTCATCAAGCCTTGAGTCACTTACTACCATGTCTTAGTCTCATGGGCAGCTCGCTTAGCAACTTTCCTCACATAACAACACTTGACAACCTAAGCGCCTAGCCAAGCATTTTCCTTAGAGCTTTTTATACATTTTGGCTGCCTAGCACTTCAAATGCCTATTAAGCCTTAGCCCTCACCCTAGCATCTCACCTAGCACTTGCAATAGACACTTCACCTTGTCCACTTACAGGTTCTTCTTGACACCTCTCGGCTACATAACTACTCACCTTCTGCCGCCCAATTCCTTATCTTTAGAGGTTCCCATGTCTCTCTTAGCCACCTAGGAGTATGCCAAACACTTAACTTACACTTAGACATATTTTGAACTTTGTTTTACAACCTTAGCTACAAAACCAACTTTCCATAGAATTTCCTTTTCACCTTTTATACTAACCCCTCTTCTTCTTCTTTCACCAAGTTCTTGTAAAACTTAAAGGTCCTTAAATCTCAGGTTTATACATCATCTTCTCTTCAAGGAAAGAAACCAATCGCCAAGCTCCATTTCTATACCTTTATTCATTAAATTTTTTTCAAAGGAAATCAAGGGGAGAAATCTGAGAGATTTAGGGCTAAAGAAGTTCAAGTTTTCAAGAGGAAATCAACACATAATGCAGTTTTGGGATAACTCAGCACATCTCTAGTATTTTTATTGATTTTGAGCTATACAAAAGAAGTTAGAAGCTCTAAATGGTCGAGTTAGAAATATATTTCAATTTATAACAACTTTTGTGAAGGATGCATGAGCTAATTTTGATGGTAAGTGGTTGGATTGGAAGGAGAAGACAACTTATCAGTTCTGGGTGCAAATCAAAATAACCTCTGGTTTTTCGAGTTGCTTAGAGTGTAAAAGAGGTGTTAGAAGCTCTAATTGATATGGCTTAAAATATTATTATTCCCACATTTTATATGAAGAACATTTATGTTGAAAATGATTTGAATTAGGTAAAATTTAAGGTGGAAGCCAAAGGATTGCTGGAATCTGCGATTTGGAGTAACTTCTATTTTAGGGAAAATCTGAAAAAATTGGTTGAAAATTAGGTCTTCACGTCTTCAAGTAAGTTGTAGAGGACGTAAAATTAAAAAGTTTGACATAAAGTTCACTTGATAGGGTTAAGATTAGAATAAGTTATGAACTACTGTGAATCTGAAAATTTTGGTTAAAGTTGTGGAAAGTTTAATTATGTTATTTAAGTTGGAAGTTGAAAATGACATCTTTGTATGCTATAGTTTGAATGTCATGGAATGTAGGAAACATAGGGTTTTGATACCCGATTATAGTTTGTTTTGTCAGGTGAAGAGGAAATAAAGCAAATCTATAGATTAAGGACCTAGCCAACAATTTATGAGTGAAAAAAATGAGTTTTAAATGAATTTCTAAGCTTAACGTACAAAATCATATTTATAGCATTCTTGAGTTAAAATATTTTGTATATACTAGATTTATTAATGAATTTATAAATTTATAAATGATTTACAAATCATGATGAGTTTTGAGTTTAGAAATTAGTTATGAGTAAGCATGCTTGATATAAGTTTGTAAAGCATTCAAATTTAAAAAATGCTTCTTTAAACATGAGATTTATGAATATATATTTCATTGCTGAGTTGTTGAAATTATTTACGTAAAGAGTTGTTTAAGCAAAGCTAGATTTGTAACTTGCTTGATGGAAGAGATTTATAATAGCATGTTACTTTAGTTAAGTTAAAGTTTAGCATAAGATTGATGAGTATGTTTTAGTTTATACCTGAGATGTTTTGAGTTAATAGTAACCCTACAGGGGATATTGTCCTATGCACAAAGGTCATATGATGAGGCTATCCAGTAGATGCCTAGAGTTTCCACCACAGGAACTAGATAAAGATGGGGGCCTCTAAGGACACTTAGACTTTTCATCTCATATATAGCTATAACGAGATAGGGTACTACTAGTGCCTAGAGCTTCGTCTCATAGATATACAGGAAGTTAAGGTATAGCAAGAAAGAAAGAAATGTTTAAAAGTTATGCTATGAGAAATGAGTTGCTTTGCTTAATTTATTTATTTGAACATAAATTTATAAACATGTTTTGTTTTTAAAAGTTGTCACCCATGTGGTTTTAAATCTTCAATCTTTTATTTCTCTTACAAGTAGAGGTCGTGGTTTTGATGCCTGGCTGTAAATATGCCACTCTGCTAGAAGTTTGATTTAGTATTTTTTTAGTACGACTCATTCTATTCATGCATTTTTGGGTTGTAATTAGATTAGTAAAAGATTCAGTTATTCGGTTAGATAAGGTGACTTTGTCCATGCCTTATATTTAATTATAGATATTACGTGATAAAAAGATTAAAGCAATAATTATATTAGGTTATGTTGGATCACCGACTTAATTTAATATGGATAGCTATAATGTCTTACTAGAGGTCAATTATGACTTATGGGCCATAAAATGAGTTATAGGTCCATTGCCACATTAAATTAATCTAACGGGTCACACATGAAAGAACTAGGTTGACTTTTTCTTTAGGCTAGTAATTAATAAGCTCAATTGGAGAGTTGGAAGCTTATTAGGAAATCTGAAGCATATTAAGAAATCCTGAGCTTATTAAGAGACCTTTGGAAACCTATAAATAAGATCTTGGGCATCTTATTTGATAGACAAGTGAAAAGACATAAATTCTTTCTAAATAGAGAGAAAATAGAGATAATAAAAAAGTTCACCTTGTGAGATTCCAACAGACCCAAATTTAAGGACGCAAATTCCCAGTTCATGTATGGATACTGTTAGAGAACGTTAGTGATTTTGCAGCATTTTGATGATATGAATTTGAATGATTGTTCTTATCAGAAAAGAGGCAATTCTAATTTAGATCGGTGCTTACATCAGCACATAGGTGTGTTTATTCTTGTTTTAATTGTTTATGCATGGTTTGTTTATGTTCTAGGGTTTGCAAGTTTTTTTTTTATGTTAATTCCGTTGCATCTAGCCCTAGTTCGTTTTCCAACAAATTTATGTCTAGCATGTTTATGAGTAATTAAGTTGAATAAGAGGTTAGAGCTTTTAGCAGAGGAGTTAGTTGTTTATAGTTCGGTTGGTAACACAATGCTAGTTAGCAAAGTATTGCAAGGTTGTGAAGTGTAGTGGAAAGTGGCAGCTTACCGGTGGATCTTTTGCCACTTGAGTTATAAGAGCTAAATGTGATTCTTAGAATGGACTTCTTATATACACATTTTTCTTTTATGGATTGTCATAGGAAGAAAGTGGTTTTCAAGAAACCATGTTTAGCAGAGGCTGCCTTTAGAGGAAAGAGAAAGATTGTCCCTACGAGTTTGATTTCAGTCCTTAGATTTAAGAAGTTGCTAAGGACTGGGTGCATAACATTTATTGCACAAGTGTTAGAGGTGTAAAAACAATAATTAGGGCCAGAAAATGTTTCACTGGTAAGAGAATTCCTAAATGTGTTTTCAGGGAAATTAGCAAGCCTGCCACTTAATAGAGAAATGGAGTTCACCATTGAGCTATTGTGAGGCCCTGATCGCATATCACCAATGCAATAAAGGTCCTACGGTAAGGATGCTACAAAGATAATTCTAATAGTAAAATGGGTTTCACAAAAAGGATTATGCGATGGAAGGTCATTACAAAGAGAGTATGCAACAGACAACTGGGCAAGTATGGGATACTTCACCAACAAACAGTGATGTGACCCCAATGTTAGTAGGCTGACGATTGACTGAACCCTGTTGCCCAATCTAAATGATGAATATGGGTTGGGCAAAGATGCATGGTGCTTTGAGATTAGGCCAATTTTGGCCGACGATGAGGATAATCATTCCAACATGGGGAAAAATCACCGGAGAGACCTATAAATAGAGGAATTCATATCAGCTTGATGTTGCTTTGACCCTGAGCTCACTTAAGCGAGAATTAAGAAGGTTTCTAACGTTTTCAGAGATCTAAAACCTGCCTGAATCCGACAAGAATTACAGAAAAGTGAAAAGAAAACTCTTGACTGAGGAAGCTAAGCTAAAGAGCTAGTTGACTGTGACTGTGAGTGGTTCTTCTTACAAAATATTTTTAAAGTAAAAAGGATTTCTAAAATGTGTTTGAATCCTTAAATGTATTTCTCCTAAGACCATGAATTATATGATTTTCCTTATGCTTTCAAATCTTTAAAATGCATATGACTTACAAGCGAATAGAATTTATTGTACATTGGAACGATATGTTCTGAAAAATATGTAAGAACCAATAAAGGTTGAAATGAAATGATCTTTGTACCATGTGCGATATAAGGCCCCACACTTGGTGTGTGTTCTGGTGTGGGATGTCTTATCCTTGCTGTGTAATCTGGGATATGATGCTTTATTCCTGCTATGTGATCTGAAATAGACTACTCTATTCATGCTGCATTATCTTGAATATGATGCCTCATGCTTGCTGTGTGATCTGGTATAGGATGTTATTTACTTATTGTGTGATCTGGCAATGGAAGACACATTATTCTTAGTGGAATTGATGGAACTTGCTAAATGTGTAGAGATTATTTCACATAGCTTCAAGTTGAAAAAATAATGTGCTAAATCCTTGAGCTGAGGTAAAGGGTACAAAGACGTAATTAAACATGCAGAATGATTCTGTGAGATGATTATACGGTATACGAGAGGCATACAACACAATTGGATTTACGGTGAAAGAATTGCAAAGACACCATTTTCCATATGATTTGTGGTGTGTGATATAAAGAGTGATTCTACCTTGATATTTAGAAATTGTTGATAAAATGGAAAAGTTGAGAAATGCTTAACGCCCAAGAATGAGTGTTTTAAACTAAAAAAATGTAATAATTAACTTGTATGTTATTCATATCATGTGTTTTGGCAAAAATTTCTGTTGTGTTAAGGCGAACTTGATTTACTAAAGGTGTTGGATAAAAGACGTTTTAGTCTCCACTCACTAGATGTTTTAGTCTAACATTTCAATTTTTTTTTTTATCCTCCCCCTAGGTAGCGAAGGACATCTAGAGTTAAACTTGCAGCCTTGATTACCTATCTATCATGCCTCATTAATCACATTGTTTTGGTAGTGGCCACCATAACATATAGTAGCTAGGCAAGGAAGGTCCAAGTAATATTTTGAGTCTTTTTTTTTTTGTACTGAATGTTTTAACAATACTAAAAGCACTTTTAATTGAAACATCAATAAAATCCAAATTCCGCATTAAATTTCTTTGCAACTACCTTTTTAATTCCGCTTAGTAGTTGTTTGACGCGGTACTTCGCGAAGAATATCGTGCAAGATGTTTAGGTGGTTGCGTCTCCCTTCCATCGGATAGAGTCAATTGAAACGGAGTATAACAGTTATTATTAGGAATAACACTCTTTTCACAAGCACCATATAGAATGGCTCCAAAGGAGCTAAGTGAGTTGAAAAAAATCGCTTCAAGAGTTAGTTGGCAAGAGCATTTTGATAATGTTGCATTAGAATTGAATGCAAATGATTAAAGTTTATTTATCCATTCACTACTACAAAAAAAAGGACTTTCTTAACGTTTGTAGTTTTAATTACTTGACGTTTTTTGAAAAAAACGTCAAGAAATAGGTTATTTTAAAGAAAAAATGTCAAGAATTTTTATGAAAAGGCAGAGGTAGGCAAATTTTCAATTTTCTTGACGTTTTTTAAACGTCAAGTATGTATTTTTTCTTGACGTCTTAAAAATGTCAAGTAATATTTATTAAATCTTGACATTTTAAAACGTCAAGAATTTTTATAAATTCGACATTCTTGATGTTTTTTAAACGTCAAGCGAAAAATATTTATTCATGACGTTTTAAAAATGTTAAGAAAAATCTATTAAATTCTTGATGTTTTAAAACGTTAAATTTTTTTATCAAAATGTGTAAGAGAGGTAATTTTTTGAATTTCTTGACGTTTTTTATACTTCAAGTGATAATTTTTTTGACATTTAAAAAATGCCAAGCTGATTAAATAACTTAAAAAAAAAAAAAAAAAGCAACACGCTCGTGGATAGATGTGGACAAGCCCTAGCAAAACAAAACACTTCTTCATGCCTCTCCTTCAAAAATAAATCCCCGCTCGATATCCTTCACGCCTTTCCTTCGAAAATGAAACGTCATTTGCCATCCTCCGTTCAAAATCACCGTCAGAGAAGAACTTCATTTGTATTCCATTTGAAATCGTTGCCTAATCGGTTCGAAAACAATGCTTCTTGACCGCCATGCTCCGTTCGTCGTGTGTCGTGCTTCGTTCGTCGTGCTGTGATCTTGGAAAATCACAGAGCTTTATATTCCCAGAAAATGGTTCGTAACACAACTATTATTTGTCTGACTTTGATGGTTCTGTCGTTAACTTTCATGTGGGTTGAACTTTTTTCATGGGTTATTGTGTCGTTGATGCAGCTCCGCAACGAATCGCCTAATTACTTCCAAGGACCATGCTTCTATTCATATCAATATTGGGCATTTGGATGAGAATGGAATCTACATTAGGCAGCTTTCTACTTTCGCTCTCTACGGTTTCATTCGAGCCCAAGTGATTGTCCTTCCCCTCTATTTCTCTCCCTGTTGTTGGGTTTGTACCGACTGGATGCAGTTTTTAATCTGTGATATATTTGAGCATTGACTTGGAACGAGGCATTTTATCTTTACTCTGTCTTGTTGCAAACTAAAAAACTAATTTTCATGTGCTTTGTTGCGTTGAAAGCAGTGTTTAAGAACTATGGACTGAACTTGGTTATGATTGAATCCGTCGGTATTTGACATTAGTTCTTCTTGTAAATGGTGTGCATTTGAGAATGACATTTTCTTCTTGGCCATTTGATTTTCTGCTGACTAGTGATCTTGGAAAGGTTGAGGGAAGAACATGTGGTTTTTCATAAAGCTTAGGTTCTGAAGAAGCTCGTTTAGTTATTGGTTTTTTCTGGATTATTCTGGTGTTAGGTTATTGAGAAATTTCTTGAATCATTTTTATCCTTATGGTACATACATAATACTTAGAAGTTTTACGTTTGCTTAAACTTCTAAAATCTATTTTTATGATTTGTAATTGTGTGTTTTTCCCTTTTGAATTACGATGCCCTGCCCCAAAATTACTACTTCTGTAACTGGCTTGCTTTTATTGCATAAAGTCGATGTTATGGTTAGTGTAAGTGTAGGCACTTGTATTTAGGTAAAGATTGCAGAGAAGGAGATTGTTGGGATTTGCTGGATAACGATAATTTGGAAGAGTGTCATTTTCAATCACCCTTTCCATCTCTATGTTTTGGTGAGTGGTGAGAGAATTTGAAGTTGCTGGTAGTTGAACTTTTGGTTTAGAGCTTTTGATAAAAAAAAAATTCAGACCCAAATGGACTAAATATAATCATCTAAATTTGAGTGTAAATTGTGTTGACCAGCGTTTCGAAATGGAACAGTTGGATTACTTTTGGTCTTTTTGCTATTAATTCACAAGAAAGGTAAAAATATTTATGCTGGATGTATTTAGTTCCATGAGGAAATACATTCTTGATGTGGAATTGAAAATTATTTCATTCAAATGAAGTTTTTTTGTTCTTGCTTTTAAGGTTGCTGCTGTAGTTGTTTCTTTTCTAGGCATTATAATCTCATAGGTTACAATTCCTCATAAGTCAAAACTTCTAGTGAATGTAATATTCAATTCTTATTTTTATCAAGGTTGCGGAGATGGAAGCTATATTGCAAGGATACAATAATACCATGCTAGCTCGAGAAGTTCTTGTTGCACTTGCTAAACTTTTCAGGTGAGCATTGAGCAGTAGCCTACTATGGCTTTTATTATGTTTGAGTTGATCTTTGTATGCTTTTTTTTTTATTCTGTCGTTGGGACCATGTTGTGATTGTGCATATTCCTTTGATGAAAAATCTATCTTTTCGTTCTGATTTTAACTATTGTGCACTAATGTTTCTTGTTTAACTCTATTGTTTTCAATCAAGTATCGTTTTAACTCTACTCAAGTTTTGCTCTTTTAGCTTGAATATTAAATTTTTGGAGGAAAATATTTTTTCTTCAGCTGTGCCTAGTTTAGTTTAATTATCTACTGATCTAGATTTTTAAGTTTGCTGATTTGATGGTGGTTTTTAGGCTGCTTCAACTATTTCACAAGCATTGCATGCTATTTTATCTTAGTCAGTATACTGTATCCATTTCTTTATGTCAATCTTCCTCTGTTATATGTTTAGAATATATTGAAAAGAATAAATAGTACCCTAAATTTATCTTCTTGAACTTAACCTTTTAGTTGATATTTTAATGAACATTTATAATTTCGCCATAAAGTGTTAGAGATTATTGGTACTTAATTTTATATTTTTATTTTTACAGACACTATCCTTATGTATTTGAAGCTATTATCCGATCGATCTATTGTAGTGATGAAGTTATGGAGCAAGTGATTGATGTTTGGTTAGTGACAAGACTTATTGTAATTTTGTTATTCACGAAAATACCTTGTTGTATTTAGTTTCTTTGTAAAAATATATTACCAAGGTTTAGTTTCTATTTTGTTTGTATTTGTCCCTTTGGGAAAATTCGATACATTTCCTGCACTTAGTTTCTTCGTAAAAATGTTATCTATGAAAGTTATTATTTATATGTATACTAAATTTGTGTTAAAATAGAATCAGTTGATGAAAGTTAATAATATGCCAAACATTAGTCTTTTTTATTTTGAATCATTTATAAATCATCAAGAGTATGAGAGCACAATACAGGAACAAAAATATTATTGAATTACAATTTTTTTAAAAAAAATTAAAACATACTTGACGGTTTTTAAATGTCATAAACAAGCGCATCCTTAACGGTTTTTCAATGTCATAAACAATCAATTTCTTGACGGTTATTAAATGTCATGAACACTTATACTCTTGACGGTTTTAAACTGTCATAAAGACTCACACTCTTGACGGTTTTAACTGTCATCAATATTTGTAAACTTGACATTTATAAAACGTCAACATTCAATATTTTTGACGTTTTTACCAACCGTCAAGAACTTTGGCTTTCTTGACGTTGGCTTCAAGGACGGTTTTAAAATTGTCAAGATTTTTGACAGTTTAAAAACGTCAAGAGAGCCTGTTTTCGTAGTAGTGATTCTTTAGCTCTTATCCCTCCTTCCCTTTAAAATATTAGCAACAAATAAATAGGAGTTGGTTTAGGAAAATATAGCTTGAAAAGAGTGTTATATTATTTTTAATGTCATAATACTTAGCCAACATGAACTTAACTCAACTGGCACATATATGTTCCCGTGGAGAAGAAGTCCCAGATTCAAATCTTTCCATCCCTGCATTTAATTACAATACTTTTCCAAACAAAATGTCAATACCTATTCACATGGAGTAAAATGAAGGCAATGCTTGTTCATTTTTCGTTTAACTAAAGCTGAAAATCTGTTTTCTGATGTTGAATATGATGACTTACAATGTTGTCTTTAGACAACCATCAAGTTGGGCGAGTTTCATCAAGTTCTTACATCTCATGTTATTAAAGCATTTTGTATAGATACTTTAAAAATCAACTTCTTCAAATCTCCACATAAAAAATATATATACTTGCAAATCTCCATATAACAAATATTAAACTTCATTGAAGAGAGATTCTCCACATAAATGAAATCAAACCTAAAAAATAAATAAGGCATGACAAGAAACCACATAAATGAAATCAAATCTAAATCTAAATCTACTTAAGTAATTGTCATACCAGAAGAGTTAAGGGCGACGGGGGCACTGGAAGAGACGAGGTAGGCGACAAAGGGGGCGATGGGGTGGTGAAACTCGCAGGTTGTTCATTCATTCTTGATTGCCTTTCCCTTCTTCGCAGACATGTGAAATACAGATTTGGAAAGGGATTTCAATAACTACCGACGCTTTTTTAAAGGCATCGTCATACCCCCAAAAACTCCCGACACTTTACTAGGGTCAATAGGAGTTTGCATCTATCTTCTAATGCCATGCATGAAGACGTCGAGAGATACATAATCATTTTTTTTTTATAATTCAGTCACCTCTGTCTGTTCAAAAAAATTATTGACGTTTTAAAAATGTAAAGAATTTAATAGATATTACTTGATGTTTTAAAAAATTCAAGTAAAAGTACATACCATTTGACATTTTTTAAACGTCAAGAAAGGTTCCATAGTGAAAAACTTTCCAAAAATTCGCCCCACCTTTACCTTTTCATAAAAATTCTTATGTTTAGAAAACGTCTAAGTAAAAGTTGAAAAACATCAAGAAAGCCAAAAATTGGCCCACCTCTGCCTTTTTCACTACTCTTGACATTTTTCCTTTGAAATCACTATTTCTTGACTCTCTTTTTTTTTTTCAAAAATCATTAATTATTTAAAATCACAAACATCAAGAGAGTCCTGTTTAATTCCCAAATTCATTTGAATGTTACAAAAACAATTATCTCCGTTTGTTTAGATTTTGATCAAACTTGGTTGGAATTGAGCAAGGAGAAATTGCAAAGATCAAGCAACTCGTCAAGGTTAGTAGAGTAAAAGGTTCTTTTCCTCTCTTTTGCACCTTTCAATTATTAAGCTCTCTATTGCTTTTAGCGAATAAGTTATTTTGAGTTATAGCAATAAATACGGTAGATTCACAATGTAATTGTTAAATTTTGTAGTTAGCTTCAATTATATGTAGTTTGGAGTTACATTTGTAGTTGGAATCTTTGACTTAATTAAGCTAACCATGAACTCCTGACATGCTTGCCACCCCATCAAGAGTTTCTGACTATATTCCTAATGAGGATTTTTCAATTATACTCTCGACAATGCCAATGACGTTGAGAGCGGATCTTTTGACGTGTTTTTCTGTTATTTCTCGACAATTGTAGGCGTTAGGGGAGTGCATTTTTGTCATATTAATTCTTCACTTTTGACACCTAATTTGGAGAAGGGATCGAAGAGAGTAACCGGTAATTGAAGAGATCACGTGAAGAAGATGATGAATCATAGTGAGAAAAAGAATATGAAGAAGAAAAATAGGAATTATGTTTTATATTTGTTAAGAGGGTAAAATTGGAATACGAAAAGACTGAAAGTTATAACTTCACTTTTTTTGTTATTTTTGCAATATCATAAACCT
Source organism: Cucumis variabilis (assembly GCA_037974545.1). Taxonomy (NCBI): domain Eukaryota; kingdom Viridiplantae; phylum Streptophyta; class Magnoliopsida; order Cucurbitales; family Cucurbitaceae; genus Cucumis; species Cucumis variabilis. The sequence goes on from JBBPDI010082013.1 coordinate 19,535, forward strand.
CAAACACATATTTGGAAAATATCTAAGTTAATTTGCTATATAAATTACAATTTTCCAAGTTTAAACTCAATTTTCAGCCCAAGACTTCATTCTTCATTTTTGTGTTTTGTTACTTTAATTTGAGTAATTGCAAAGTAAAATATATTAATTTGTACTTTGTTCACTAAACAATACAAAATCATGTGAAATAATGCAACAAAGCAAAGAGAAATTAGCCAAAAAAGAATGAGAGAAACACCAAAATAAATACCAAATTCCGAAAAGAGTTTTAAATTAGGCGAAGCTAGAATTTCACATCGCAAGCAACATATGTGTGTGTATTAGAGTTGACAATAGGATCGGGGTGCTTTGCTTGTTTGCTTATATGCGTCCATGTTCATGCTGCTATCGTGGATATGAAGCTAAGGATCTAAATATACGTCTAAACGAAGGTCATGCAATAAAAGAGATGACACTTACTTATTCGTTACTTAATTCTAATGATCTATCAATTAACTGCAAGTTTTCCTCTCTCTTGTCCAAGTGTAGGTGAAGAGAGAGATTTCATGGGTAAGTTAGGGTTAAATACAGGGAACTCATGTTACTTTTGATTCGAACGCGTAGGTTGATTCCATGTGGTATCTACAAGTATTTTATATTCGCAGTATTACTAATCTTTCTATTATTTACACTAAGTGTGAAGTGAATGAGAAGGTATGGATATGGTTAATATGAATGCGACTGAACTCGATTTAATTAGCAGAGGTTAATGAAGGAATGTTCCATATAATCTGATGTGATACAAAAGTTAAGTAGTTCATTGAGGCAACACATAGTGTCTGCCAATTTCATAATTAAGGCGAGCATCCTCTCAGAGCATACTTGAAATTACCATTTGTTTTACGTTTAATCTGTTTGATCGTATTACATATAATTCTTCCTATATTAAAGCGAGCAATCTCTCAGTTCCTTTTAGCAATACACACTCGCATTTCTGATATGCATGTTAATGAGAATTTCAGTGAAGTGATTGTATTATTATAATCCCTTCACTGCCTATTTAATGAGGTCTTGCTTATTACTCTCTCGAGTAATAACGCCAAATGCTTCATTTCTTCTCTCGAATGGAATGATACGTTAAATGCAGCACTGACTAAACAAGATAAGTAATACAAACATCTAAAGTCCCTATGAACTATTTCTACTTTGCATTGATTGTGATTATAAGGAAGACAAGTAAATGGCAGATAAAGAAATGAGAGAATGATAGTGTAAATTCATTGCATTTATAAATAAACTTTGGGCCTTGTAACCATGGGGTTCAAATTACAAACACAAAACAAATAGATATTATAAATGAGAAGGAAATGAAATGTGATCAAGCCTCCAAACACAATCTCTTGTGTCCTTTAGCTCCATTTATGCCTATTACACTAAGGAGAAATGGAAATTTAATTCTTTACAACTCTCACTCTGAGCTCGTTTTCATCGAACTCTCACACACTCTCAAATGAAGGTTATTGACTTGTATTTATAGGTGAGGATCGATGTAACTTTACATGGTCGGATGCGCCATTAATTTCTTGACCTCTGAATCTCGGTTTTATAATGCCAAAGATGTTCGTTGTCCTTTAGCTAACAATTTCACCAATCGTTCCTGTCTTCAAGTGATTCATATTGTCTACCATCATTTGATTTTGTCACCTGGTTGGCGAGCATGAATTGCCTAATGTACTCCTTCAATTCACCAATTTGCTTCTTTTTACTATTGACCTGCATTAAAACAATAAAAATTGAAATAGACAGGCATTTTACCTTTTGCCACTCACATAACACATTTCTTTTATTTTAACCTACTTTGTTAAGTGTTATCCTTCTTTATACCACATTAATACTTCATTATTCTACACCAAAAACTATAATAACTTGTATTTCTACAAGTTATCACACCCTCCAAATCTAGAATAATGCTTATCCTCAAGCATAACTCCATGGTCATAGAACTCGCTTCTTTTTATGCTTTCGTTAAACTTCTCACTATGTGTTTTGATTCCAACTCGTATTTCAAGCGTCTCATTCTTTTATCGTGTACTATCTATGTAAACCCTAGAACTTTTCATTCATAAGAATTTCTAAGAATTGAAGAAAGTTAAGTTGTCACTTAAGGATTGTTATGTTGTTCTTGGTTTTAGGTATTCTTGATTGATGAATAAGCCTAAGTGTTGAAAGAGAAAGGTTCTTGGTGGCCAAATGAGTGTAAGAAGTGTTAACATGAGGAATTTTTTACCAAGTATAAAGTGTTAGACGAGATGAACATGCTAAGCTGACAAGAGAGTTGTTGAGAACCTCTAAAGAAATGACTAGGCACCAAGGCATGAGCTAAAGCTTAATGCACTGGTTTTAAATACTAAACATGTTGTATAAATCATGAGGAAACAAATAGTTTCTATAAATACATTTTAGCAAAGCAAGCAAATATATGTTTATTAAACTCAAACAGTTTATCTTAAACATTCTCTTTCAGTTGCTATACCACAAATCTATGTGTATCTACGGGACAAAAATCTAGACATGGATAGAAACCCTGTCCCGTGATACGATACTTACGAGATGAAAATCTAGGCATCAACAATGCCCTATCTTATTATAGCTACTATGAGATGAAAAATTTAGGCGTTCATAGCGGCTCTCATCTCTAACCTAGTACTAATGATGAGAAATCTAAGTATTTACCCTCATCAAAGGGCCTCTGTGCACAGGAAAATCTCCCCCGGAGAGTTGCTATATATCTCAGAACAACTTAGATATAGACTAAAACATGCTAAAATATTTCATATATTGTGAAATCATAATCTCAAACTCAATAGCATGTTTATAAATTGTTTTTTCATTAAGCAAATCACAGTTCTAAATAATCTTTGCTAATACATTTAGTAAACTCAACTATTTTGGTCAAACATGCTTTCAACTTTTTAACATTTCAAACACATGCTTTGTAAATCTCAATTTGAATCAGTAAAGCTCAAACAGTATTTCAAAGCATGTTATAAATATTAACTAGTAAAACATGTTCAGAAACCACTTTAGAAATTTATTTTGTCACTCAGAATCTTAAACTAGTTCCCTGATCTGTAAACTTGATCTATTTCCTCTCGGCCTGGTAAGCAAACCAAAATCAAGAATTAGAACCCTGAATATTCTTGTCTTTCTATGGTGAGTTTACAATGACATAACTTTTATGACACACTTAAAATGACGAACCAAAGATGTCGCTCATGAATTCCAATGCAATGAAATAAAATCACATTCCTATATTTATTTTTCAGAATTTTTCAAATACAGTACTCTAACTTCAAACATTTATAACTTCCTCGATACTTCACAAATGTTAATATATTTTATAATAAATTCTTTATTTTGGAACCTTCTACAACTTAATTCAAAAAATGAAAATGTGATTTCCAGTGAATTTGTCCAGAAATCCCCTTAAACATAACTACTCCAACTTTGCATTTTCTGCTACCCTCTACTTTTCTCCCGAAATAAAACCTACTTTCAGTCATATTCAGCTCACAAGTTCTGCATAAAAATTTTAAAACATTGAATAATATTTCTAACCATACAAAATAGAGCATCTAATTCAACCTGTACACTCCGAGATGTTAACAAAACTATAAACTCTTTAGATCTAACTGGATGCTTTTTTAAGGAGAAGATAGGTGACTAAATATGACGGGAAGTAGGTTTAATTTCTTCATGGAATTTGTTAGAAAATGAGTAAACTTTCAAACCTTATAGGCTTAATCTTCTAATTCTATTTGTGTAGCTTGAACTGAACCAAAAACCAAAAATCTCTTGGAACAACTAAAAATCTGCCATGGAAGCCATTCTTCAAACTTTTCTTCATCTCCTTCAACCTCAAAGCACAACAACCTTTCTTATTCTTTCTCAGATTCTCTCCCAAAGAACTATGAAAAACTTTGGGTGGAAATGATGGAGAAATGACTTTGGGTGGTGGAGAAAACTCATAAAGAAATTGCATCGATTGTTTTCTTCTTTAATTTCCTTCTTTCCTATTCTCTTTTCCTTTATTCTCTTTTAATTACTAAAGACATATATATGTAAAAAAAAAATAGGGTACTTTAAATAAATGTAACAAATAAAAAGCTCATGAAATCGGCAATTTTTTTTTAAATATTTCAAGTTTTCTATTATCGCTTTTGAATTTCGTGCAACTCCAATTTCTTCCTTCTTCCTTTCCATATTCTTCATAGCAGTGGTTATCGGCGGTGTTCTCCTTCTCTTCTTCTTCTACAATTTTTATTTTATGTTTTTTTAAAATCATGATCATTGTTCTACAATTATTATTATTATTTTTTATTATAATTTTGCTATTATTATCTTTTTTTCTTTTCAATCAATCATCAATTCAATTATTCTTTTCCAATTTGTCGTGAACAGAGATGAACTACATGATCGTTTACCATAAAGCTTTTCAAAACCATCATTTATCATGAATTACATGATCATGTATCATAAACTACACGATCGTGTATTATGAGTTACATGATCATGTATCACAAACTACACGATCATGTATCACAAACTACCTGATTGTGTATCACAAACTACACGTTCTTGTATCATGATCGATAAAAGTATGATTACAAAGCTATAACTTTATCTTTACACTGATTTTTTTCCTTTTTCTACTTCTCTTTAAATTCCACATCCACTACTCACTTTCCTTTGTCAATTGTAGAACCTCCTCGCCTAAGCTACTGTACTAAATGAGATGCCACTTGGGTTTGTCTTGATCCGTCTTCACCTATCTTCGTCTTATTTTGGCATCCGTTTCTATAATGCCCTAGCAAGTAATATTTTTCTTCTACAAATTATTCTTATATGAACCTTACTGCAATCCTTACACTGATATTTTTTATCACCAGTCCAACGTGATCCTTGACTGACAGTAATTTTAATTTTCTTGCCTTTTACCATTATGGGCACCATAGGAGTTTTAATTTCTCCTCTCAGTCCATTTACAAATCACTTACATCTTTCAATTTCTGAGGCGACTAAAACTATAACATACTTAGCTAACTCTGTGAACCTTTTCTCATATTTCGTCACAGAAAATTCTCCTTGCTTCAAATGAAAAAATTCATCTCTTTTCTCATATTTGTAGATCTCCAAAAAGTACTTACCATTGAAGACCTCCTTGAAGTCCTCCCAGTCTACTCTTCCTCGCCTATTTTTCTCTAAATTCCACCAATCCTCAACTTCTTTTTGTAATAAAAACATAGTCAAATCTACCTTTGTCTCCTCCGAACATTGCATGATTCAAAAGCATTTCTCCAATGTTCTAATCCACTTTTCAACTTTTTTTGGTTTAGTAGTTCCACTAAACTCAGTGGCTTCTAACGCTTTTAACCCTTCTATTCCATACTTCTTCTGGACCGTTGTCCTTGATCGAGCTCTTCTTGGCGGCATATCTACTTATTCTTCTCTACAAAATAACTTAAATACTTAGATACAAATATATACTTTAAACCACCAAATTTCCCAAAATCATGCTCTGATACCTAATGTAATGCAGATACACTTAGTATTTTTCACTGATACACTCGATTGATTAAATGCACTTGATATTCTTGAAATCCTACTTATACATTTGATACACTATTAATATACACTTAAAGTCCTACTTGTACACTTGATACACTACTAATATACACTTGTAAACTTGATTGATATACGTGATAATGATTCATTTTACTAATATGCTGATATACTTTAATAATATATTGTTGATATACTTTGTAATGATACATTAAGTTATATCATTCATATACTTATTTAATCAATGAACTCCATAAATTTTGAAAAAAAAAATTAAAATCACATAAGTATTATATCAACCAAGTAATACTTATAATATAAGTACATCACAACACTAATATACAAAACTGATACAAAGTACGATCCAAACAAAACCAACGTAAAAACAAAAAACAAAATCATTTGAAATTAGATTTAACATAAAATACACATTTCATATAGGAAATAATGTGTCATTGGTATCTTAAAATCAAAATTAAGATTGGAAGAACAAACTTTTCGTAAAATGATGATTGAGGCCTTAAAAAGGAAAAGAAGAAATATGTATGTTATTGAAGAAATAAATTGTTTTTCTCGTAAGAGAAAGAATGATAGAGCCTTAAAAAGTGGAAGAAGAAATAGGAGATGATTAGGGCATTAAAAAGGAAAAAAGAAATAAGTTATTGAATGATAGTTTAAGAATAATAACATCTTTAAGATGTAGAGTATTTTAAAAAAACTGAGAATTTTGTCGTATTTGCAAAATTCTTGAAGCTATATTTGCTATAACGTATTCTCAAAATGCTATACTCACTAGATTTTTTCAAAATTTTATAGTATAATTAATTTAACATTTATATATTTGTTGTAATATCTAAACTAAATAAAGTGGTTGTTAAAAAAAATTAATTAATGAGTAGGATAATTTTCATAAATGTAACAAAACCAAAAATATTTACAAACCGTATTGTAACAAAAAACAAAAGTCCATAAATCCAGTAAAGTATTTTTATAATTTTCATATTTGCCCTTGAATATTACAGACAATTCATCACTTCTCTTTTTTCTTCTTTGCAATTTATATATCTTCTCTTCCAAATTTCTTCATCTCCTCTTCCAAATTTTCTTTCTTCTATTTTTAAACGATTTATTATTCTGTTTAAATCTCCTATTTCATCTTCATCATTTTCGGTAAGATTCTATGAAGCTACGTCATCTTCCTCATATTTAAGAACATCAAGATCATTTAAATATTATTTTAACATAATCTAAAGAATTGTTTACTATTGTCAACATGATCGTTTAAATTTTAAGCCTTTTACCTATAGTTTAAAATGAACTACACGATCGTGTTGGCATGATCTAAATGATTGCTTACCATACTTAACACGATCGTTTAGCATGGTTAACATGATTGTTTGATTTAAAGTTTTTAACGATCATTTACATTGAACTATATGAATACTTACAATAATCAACACAATCGTTTTTCATGATCAACACAATCATTTGTCGTCGTCAACACAATCGTTTAACATGATCATTTAAATTTGAAGCCTTTTCTCTCATCTTTAAAAAAATACACGATTGTGTATCATGACATAAACAATAGTAGATCATTCGTTTAGACTGTAATACACGATCGTTTAGAAGAAAATTACTCACGTGCACGTATGATCGATTAATTACTGAGACATTTTTGGTATTTCTGATTGTGGGCATATGGGATTTTCACATTTTTAAAATTGTTCTATACAGTATAAATATTTTAGGGCTTACTAAAAAAATAGAAAATTTATAGGTTTAAAATTTATAGGTTTATTTTGAATAAATGGAGATTTTTAATTTAAATTGTTAATATTGCAAAATCATAAAAAAAATGGAAAAAAGACTGCTGCAAAAGTGTCTTAAACGCTCTTACTCTAGTGGAAAAACTTACATCCCAAATACAATTATTTCAAAACCTAAAATGCTCCATAAATGAATCAAGCTTCCCAACCACAATCATTTGATCAACTCTCCTCCCTAATTTTACCCTACCAAAACAGTCAAAGCAATTTAAAGTCATCAAATCCCCAATTTTTCCCCAAACTCATTCTTCTTCATCTCCATTGAAGCCAATTCCAAAACTTTCCTTTGTTCGTCTTCTTTATCTTCATTAACGTAAATAACAAACGCCATAACCTTCTAAAGAGTAGAGGCCTTTTATAAAAAAAAAAAAAAAAATCCTTTCAACAGAAAGAAAGGCCCTCATGCTTCAATTTTTGTTGAAACAAAGTTTGTTTTGCTTCTTCTTCTTTCATTCAGTTTCGATTCCTGCAACTTAGTTTAAATTGATGGTTAATAACACAAGGTCAATTATCTTGATGACATCCCCAATTCTTGTCGATTGTGACATGCAAAGGTGACAAAACACATTCAGTGATCTCCTCTATCTTCACAACTACTCCAAAGGTCAGAAAAATACAAAATGTCGTGGACGGTTGAATCTAAATCGTCTATTTTCTTTTTTAATGATAAATTATATATAGATACACTTTTGAATTAATTATTGTTTTATTCAAAACGAATCTTATTAGGGTTTATGTTAAATAAATAAGATATAATTTAAAAATTAGTTTAATACAACATTAAAATAATAAAAAGAAGTAACATAAATAAGAATATTTCAAAATCTTATACAAAATACATATTTTTTTCAAAAAATTTAAAAATAGAATTGAAAGTTAACCATAAAAGTCTATTAATAATTTCTAGATATACATTAAAGACATAGGAAAATAAGCATATGCAATTTAAAATAATAAAAAGATAAAAGATATACAAATATATTTTTAAAATTTATTAGAAATATTCAATATTGCCCTATATTTTCGGAATCTAATTTAAAAGGTATATTATGGATTAATAACTATATAATTTCAAAATCTTATTAAACATAAATATTATGTATTAGTAAATAAATATATTAATATTTATTAAATCTATTCAATAAACATTTAATTTAAGTTATGATATAATGAGATAACTAATCGAGATTATGAAGGATAGATATTTCATTAATATAAGAAAAATTTGCTACAATTTCCTCTAGCAAATAAATCCTAGATTCAGTTAAGATATAACCAAATAATGGAGTATGCAAAATACGCTATTTTTCAAATTCGGCCACCTTGCCCATGATCGATTCAACTAAAATACATCAGGGGCAAAATCAATATTAACAAACCGCCATAAATGTGCACGACTATATTTTGCTAAAAGTCTTATTGTTCATGAATTTTGATATATTTCCAACCGTGTTAATCCAATTTTGCTACTATTGCAAATGTCTTCAATATTGAATTTGTATGTTACATTTATGGAAAAATAGGGAATGATTTTTATTTATTATTTATTAGAAAAAGAAAAAGAAATTATTTGTTGCTCTTGTACGCAGCGTGACGTTATTTGAATTTAGAGAATGAACTTTTCGAAAAAGCATTGAATTGTAAAAGAACAACAACAGAGAATTAAACCTACAAAAGTTAACCTGTGCCCCCAACCCCTAAACCACCAAACCACCAAACCACCAAACCACCATCACATTTCGATAGATAAATTGAATTTTTTTTGTATATATAGGGGAATTTTGAAATATATATATATTAAAAATGCAAAGACGACAAATTGAGGGAAGCACGTGGCCTTCGTCTGTTTTAAATGTCTCTTGCCAATTCAAGTTGCTAAATATATATATATATATATATTGGTAATATTCATTTGTATCTCAAAATGCGCAGATAATGTATCTTTTATCCTACCCAAAAAAGCTACATGATAAATTATGGATAATTTAATAAAATGCAAAAAAGATTGGTGATAGTTGTGATGCATCTAAATATTATTCATCCTCATTTTATGGTAGGTTTGGATTGAATTTTGATGTGTTTAATTTTTAAAATAATTCATTTTAAGATTAATTCAGGTGTTTCGCATTTGTTTCAAATAACTTTTAGACAATATGAGATTATGAAATAAACAATTTTAGAGAAAACATATTTAACCAAATTTTTTTAAAAAATGTTTATTTTGTGTTTAATAAGAATCTCTCTTGAATATCTATTTTTCTTTCTTTATTTTTTAATTCATTTTTCCTATCTATTTTTCACTCTTTTTTTATTTGATTTTTAAATACTTTGAATGTTTTTTCAGTGTGTTCATATACATTTTTTTATGGGAGTTTGCAAATATTCCTCCAAATCTACTACACCTTAACATTTGTGAAAAAAATCATGAAGACGTTAACAAAGAACATAATTGTTCAGTTCAGGAAATGAAGATGAATGAAGAACGTGTTTGAATTACACACCTTTTGGTCTAGTTTAGATTTTGTTGATGGAAATCAATTATATATTTTTTATGGTTAAGTATTTACATTTCAAGATATTTGTGTTTCTAAAACTGAATTGTAAAAAAAAAAATTAATACAAAAAATAAAATTAATGTTTAGTTTAAACTTCAATAATTTTAAGTGACTAAAAAAGTTAATAATTTCAAGATAATATGCGATTATTTTCAAAATATATCTTTTAAAAAAAAGATTCAAAATGTATATTTATTTATGAAATTAGTTCATTATGTTTAGTCTTTTATGATAATTTGATCTGAATATAAACATGGTTAGTATAGGAAAAATCAAACACAATTTTAAATATGAATATTTATAAAAAAATTAAACCAAATATATAAGTGTTGAGATTTTAAACTCATTTCATAAAAAACGTTTTTAGAAAAATGTATTCTTACAAAAACATTTTTTTTCATAGATAGTCCAAATGATCCCTAGTTAGTCTAACAACAAAAAGATACTTAAAATAAAGAAGGGTCTTTAACTCATACAGCCTAAATTGTTATATGATATTACATCAAAGATCTAACTTTTTAATAAATTTCACAAAAGACCTAAATGGGCCAATATGTTTCACAAATATAGGCTCAAATTACTTCTTTGCCCATTTTATATTATTGGATTACTTTATTATAATTTTTTCTTTTGAAAA
>JBBPDI010082057.1:0-13682 GCA_037974545.1 Cucumis variabilis
AACAACATCAGTTGACCTTTAACTACTAACTTTTAATATAATAATGTAACTTAACACTCTTAGAATTTAGTTAATGGGCCAATAATAGTCTATAGATGAAACAAACTTTATTACATAACTTTAGAAACGAGTTAAGGCTTTGTGCCATTAATTACAGATCAACGCTTAAAAAAAATGTAAACCAAAATATCTTAACACTAACTTAGCTTAAGACATATGAACATGATGTAATTTTATCCTGAAGTACTAACCACTAAGTAACAAAATCTAATAGCAACTGGCACGACAAACTTTTGACAACAGGTTAGGCTCGTTTATCTTGGTAGGGATGAAGTTCTTTTATAGGCAGCTTTTCGGTGAAAAGCTTCTATTCTTCTTAGTATGTTAGCGCCGATTACAGCCTTGTCAAGTCACATAAACTTCAACTACCACTCTTGTCTTCTAGTGAATCTTCCTCGAGTGATGTGGACTGGTTGTGTTGGTGGACTTAGTAGTTTTGCATTTGTATAGTGCAATCAAAGTACATCACGATGCAAGTTCATCGTATGCAAGATGCTCACTAGATCTTTCTACATTGAACATTTAATTATATGCTATAGGTCATGGGCCATGATCATAGCATATGAAGTGCTCACTATGTACCTCTTCATGGTGTAGTAGCTAAGTCTTCATTAAGTACAAGTTTTCCTACTATTCGTCCAAGTGCAAGCAAACAACAGGTTTACCTGGGTGATCCAGGGTCGAACACAGAAAATTGTTTCAAAACATGGTTCTAGGGTCTACTTATCGTTTAGGTGTTAGGTAATGGAGTTAAAAGAATAATAAATAAACTAAAGTTACTTACTTACATCTAGAGAATCATGCAAAGGAAAATAAATTATGGCAAGATGGAAGATTGAGTGAGCTAACTTATGTAAGGAAGGCGGTAAAGAAAGGTCTCATGCTACCAAGCGAATAAGCTATATGACTACCTCGATGCAATATAACTCACCAAACTATCTTATGATTAAGGCGTGCTTCTCTTCGAGTCATTAAATGCCAAACTTGGTCTCCTTTTGGGATCCAAATTACTAAGATAGGCTAAGCGGTTTATATCTAGCAATACTTATTTATTCTATTGAGAGTGCTTCACGTTTAAGGACAATAACCTCTTAATGTCTATAGTCCATATTTGTTCACCTTTCTAGATGCAAATGAAGGAAGTCCTCTCACAAGGTTGAGAAAACTCTTCCTTACGTGTGTTAACCACGTCCTTGCTGCTCACTCTCTTAGGTAGTTGGCGACATACACTGCCAAGTGTAGAATGTAGCTCAACTAACACATTAAGTGGTATAAATAAATATTACTTATCATAAACAAATCATAAACCTAAACTACAAATAACACAAAGATAGATGAACAGTAAAGGTATGGATAGATTGAAAAGTGTATAAAGATATATTGTATTAAAGAATGAAGGCCTTCAGCCAATGTACAATATAAATGAATACAATGTAAAGAAATAGTAAAGTGGAAAGGGAAATAAAATGAAATACAAGTTAAAGGGAACGAAGGATGGACTCTTCTCCTTTCAAACTCTAAGCTTTCGCAATACAATTTGGTCGAAGAAGATGAAAGAGTATTGTACAAACGATATTGAGGTTAATCCTTGACACCAACTCTCTAGGATTTGGCCGATGCAAGCTCCATTTTTTATCTATTCGAACCTCCTTTTCTTAGTGGAGATAAAGTACTTTTATAGGAAGATTTGGGTGCAAACTATTATTCATCTAAGATTGTCAATGGCGATTCTAGTTCTATGAAGTCACATCACTCCAACTACCATTCTTGTCCTCTAGTGCGTCTTCCTCACGTGATGACATGGTTCCTCGTCTGGAAATGTTAATCGTTCGATGAGTTCTCATCGCATAACCCTTGCGCGAGATGTCTCCTATGATTTACTAGTTTCTTTCTTGGTTCATTATATTGTGTTTAGACATGACAATTGCATAAAACAAGGATGATACTTATGTAAGATGTATTTCTAAATACTTATGTTTTTACAACGTAAGTTACGCATTCATATCATCTTCTTATGTGTTTTGACCTCATTATTCTAATAAAAGAGGTTACAATGATAGGGATTATACATGTTATCACACCCCAAAATTTAGAATAATGCTTGTCTTCAAGCATCACTCTGTATCATGCTTGTCTCCAAAGACTCACCTTTCCCTTTTCGTTTCTACACTTCTCAAAAAGCGAGCAAGTTTTATTTGTTATTCATGATTTACTCCCATCGCATACTTCTTGCTATGAAAATATTTCTATGTTTAGAATGAGGCAAGCTTAATACTTCAAAATATCCTTATTCATTCCCTACAGTAAATCTTATTTCCAACTTCAGAAATGGCTAAAATTTACTTGAATAAAGGAATATAAAATTTTGAAAATTTTTTACTTTTAGGCTTTGTTTTAACTTTCGTTAAAACACCTTAAGAGGATTTCTAAAATTAAAAAGTTTCAAAAGTTTTAACGCGGATCTCGCACACCCCCAAATTTAAAGGCTGCAATGTTCTCATTGCTAAAAGTGAATGATAAAATTAGTCGTAGAAAAGTTTTAGAAAAGAAGTTTGAGGTAAAGCTTGCTCGCCTAATATACTAGAGAAATATTTTCTGAATAAGGTTCTGTAACAAGTTAAACACCTTAATAACAAATGAAACTTTATTTTGCATAATTTATTTCATTGAAGTGTTAATAAGCTGCAAAGAAAAATAGAATACTAAAAAGCAAGGAGTCAAGCTTGCGACAACAAAGATTAAACGCATAAGAATTATACCAAAATTTGTGACTTGTATTGTTAAAACATAAGTAAAAAGAAATAAAAATTACATAAGACATGATTAAAATAATAAACAATTAATGACACTTAGCATATCCTTTAAGGATTGCGATAGGAAATGAGGTTTCTGTGAAGATTATTTTGATAGAGTTATCCTCACTTTTGCTATCGAGTCACAATGCGTCATCGAATTTGCTAAGGTCTAGGTAGACGAATAAGGTTTGCCTGTAAGAGTTGTTAGTGGGGAATGTTGGCAATTTGGGCTTGCAAGGAGTTTGAGTGGCTTGTCCTTGGAGGATTACGTAGAAGTCAAGGCAGTGGGCTTGAGATAAGATGTCCTTGGATTCCTCAACCTTAAAGGATTTTCCTTTCTTCACTCCTAACGCTTCCTCCTTTTCTTATATGTACCCTCATCATCAACCCCTTCATGTCTTTAATTTATCTTGGGGTATTTTGATTTATCCTTTATCGTATGGATGGTGATGAGGTTCATTTTTCATTCTCTCCTTTCCCTCTACCAATGACCGCAAGAGCTCTTTAACTGTATTTTTCTTCTTCCCCGACAACAATTCTAAAAACTTGGACTGGTTGTGTTGGTGGGCTTAATAGTTTTTCATTTGTATAGTGCAATCAAACTATGTCACGAAGAAGGTTCATCGCATGCAAGATGCTCACCATATATTTCTATATTGCATAATTAATTCTATGTGATGGATCATGGGTCATGATCATAGCATGCGATATGCTCATTATGTGTTCTTCATCGCGTAGTAGCTAAGACCCCTTTAAGTATAAGTTTTCCTACTGCTCTCCCAAGTGCAAGCGAACAACAAGTTTACCTAGGTGATCAAGGGTCAAACACGGGAAATTGTTTCAAGACATTAGGTTTAGGGTCTACTTATCGTTTAGGCGTTATGACAATTGAGTTAAAAGAATAATAAATGAACTAAAGTTACTTACTTGCACCTAGAGATTCATGCATAGGAGAATAAATTTTGGCAACATGGAAGAGTGAGTGAACTAACTTGCGTAAGGAAGGCGATGAAGGAAGGTCTTTTGCTATCAGGCGAATAAGCTATATAATTACCTTAATGCGATATAACTCACCAAGTTATCTTATGATTAAAGTGTGCTCCTCTCGGAGTCATTAAATGCCACACTTGGTCTCTCTTCAGGATCCAAATGACTAAGACAGGCTAAGTACTTTATATCTAGCAATACTTATTTATTCTACTGAGAGTGTTTCATGTTTAAGAACAACAACCTCCATGTGTCTAATAGTCTATACTTGTTCGCCTTTCGAGATAGAAATGAAGGAAGTCCACTCATAAGGTTGAGAAAACTCTTTCTTACGTGTGTTGCCACGTCCTTGCTACTCACCCTCTTGGATAGTTGGCGGCATACACTAAGCAAATGTATAATGTAGCTCAGCTAACACACTAAGCGGTATAAATAAATGTTACTTATCTCAAACAAATCAAAAACGTAAATTACAAATAACACAAAGACAGAGGAACAGTAGAGGCATCGATGGATTGAAAAGTGTATAAAGATACGTTGTATTAAAGAATGAAGGCCTTCAACCAATGTACAATATAAATTAATACAATGTAAAGAAATAGTAAAGTGGAAAGAGAAAGAAAATGAAATACAAGTTAAGGAGAACGAGGGATGGACTCTTCTCCTCTCAAACTGTATGCTTTTGCGTTACAATTTGGTCGAAGAAGATGAAGGAGTATTGTACAAACGGTGGTGAGGCTAATTCTTGCCACTAACTCTCTAGGTTTTGGCCCATTCAGGCTCCATTTCTTATCTATTCGGACCTCCTTCTCTTGGTGCAGATGAAGTACTTTTATAGGCAACTTTGGGCAAAAAACTTCCATTCCTTTGATATTGTCAGCGTCGATTCCGATCCTACGAAGTCACATCACTACAACTACCATTCTTGTTCTCTAATGAGTCTTTCTTACGTGATGACGTGGTTCTTTGTCTGGAGATATTAATCGTTCGATGGGTTTATATTACATAGCCCTTGCACGAGATGTCTCCTGTGATTCACTAGTTTCTTTCTTTGTTAACTATCATGTGTTTAGACATAAATATAATGTAAAACAGGCATGATACTTATGTAAGATGTGTTTCTAAATGCTTATGTTTTTACAACGTAAGTTATGCATTCTGATCATCTTCTTATGCATTTTGACCTCATTATTCTAATAAAAGAGGTTATAATAACAGGTATATACCGTTATCATGATGTCATAATTCCTCGCCTAGAAATTATACTCGCTAAACGAGGTTCTCATCACGTGACCTTGTGCGAGTTTCTTAACGATTCACACGTTTCTTCTTCTTCTTCTTTTTTTTTTTTTTGTTAAGCTGCATTCAAACACTAAAACATGGTAAAACAGGTGTGAACGCTTGTGTAAAGTATGTTAAGTACTTATGCGTTTTTAACATAATATACCCATTTTGTTACACCTCTTCTATATTTTGACCTCATTATTCTATAAAAGAGGCTACAATAACTTGAATTTCAACAGGTTATCAACCATCTCCACAACAACCTCCTCCTCCATCGCCTTAATCTTAAAGGGTCATGTTAAGCTCTTATATTCTTTAATTCTTTTGTAATTTTTTTATTTTTTGTCTTATGTAAATTATATTTCTTTGTAGTTATGCCCTTTACAGTACAAGTATATATTTTGACAACTATTTTGCGTTGAGTTTTTTATGTCGCACGTATAAATTTTAGCATATTAGTACTTTAATTTTTCTAAGTGTTTCAATGATGACTTTAGTGAAATAATACAAAATAAGGTTTCATTTGTTATTTGGCTGTTTAATTTATTAAAAAAACTTACTTAGGAAACATTTATATAGTTTACTGGGCTAGCTAATTTCATAATGGTCTTGTACGAATAATCTTAGCATTCATTTTTCACAATGAGAATATCGCTAATCTCTAAATATAGGGGTGTGCAAGGTTTGCGCTAAAACTTTTGAAACATTTTGAAAATCCTGTATGACATTTTTTTTATAAGGCATTTTAACAAAAGTTAAAACAAAACCAAAAGTGGTACAAAATTTGAAAAATTTTGTATTCATTTATTCAATCAAAATAACAACTCATGTTGCGTCCTCTCGTAAAAATAAGAAGCATAGCTTCAAAAGTAAAAAGTTAGAGAGTTAAGTAATAAGAGGTGATAAAAGTTATGGTTGAGGAGAGAAACAAACTTATAGAGTACCTATGACTTTTCACTCAACGCAAAACTGCAAGTAGATAAATAAATAAATAAGCTTTCTTTTGTCGAATAAAGGATTCAAAACTCTTCAGAAACTTTAGTCATTCCTGATTTTGAAAATAAGATTTCCTATGGAGAATAAACAAGGATATTTTGAGTATCAAGCTTTGCCGCATATTGAACTTAGAAATGTTTTTATAACAAGAAGTATGCGATGAGAATAAACTCTGAATAATGAATAAAACTTGATCGCGTTTTGAGAAGTTTAAAGGCACTAAGAGGAAGGTAAGTCTTTGAGGAGGATTATGCTTGGGGACAAGCATGATTTGGAGAGATGCTTAAAGACAAACATTATTCTAAATTTGGAGGTGTGATAACTTGTAGAAATACAAGTTATTATAGTCTTTTAAGTAAAATAATGGAACCAAAACCTGAGATAAATATGTCAAAATGCGTAGTTTATGTTGTAAATGCATAAATATTTAGAAATATATTTTACATCAGTTTTATGTCTCCTTTACCTTGTTTTTAAGTTTCTAAACACAAGATTATTAACAAAATAATAAGTTAACAAATCACAGAGAAACTCGCGCAAAGACGAGGCAAGAAGACCAAATCACTACAGGAGAAGAGGTTCACTAGAAGACAAAAATGGTAGATAGAGTGATGTGACATGATGAAAAAGATAATTTTCGAAACTGACATGTTTCGTCTAAATCTCCCTATATAAATTGCTCCATCACCATCAAGAAGAGGAAGGCCAAATGTGAAACCCTAAAATTCTTAGATCTTTGGAACTTATTAAGTTTTAGCTAGGACAAGAGGGAATGAGATTTGTAGGAAAACAAGGTAAAAATTCTTGGAAAAAGGCATTAAGGTTCTAAGTTTAAGTTAAAGGTAAGTTAAGTTGAAAAGAGAAAAAATTGGCCAAGTCCACACCTTAGGCGTTTTTGACTTAGTAGGTAGCCAAAAGATGAGTAGGTTATTAAAGAAAGTAGTTAAAGCAAGTAGTTAAGGCAAGTAATTAAAGCAAGTAGTTAAGGCATGTTTTGGATGTTTTGGCAATGTTGAACTTGTAATTAGGCGAGAAGAAGGATAAGAGGTTAGGAGACCAAGGATGCTAAGTGAAATGATGGTTTAAAAAGGTTAGTAGATGAGATGAGATGACTTTGGGCGTTTTGGTTGGGCGGCCAAGGCTATGCGAGAAAGATCTTAGAGGTTAACTAGGTGTTTAACAAGGCTAGGCGTTTTGGACAACTTTATGGCAAGCTTAAATCGATTTAAAGCTAATCCAAGTGTTTTAATTATGTTACATGTATTTTATGGGCCAAGGAAGAGGTGGAGTAGAAGTAGGGTTATGTTCATCCAAAGTTCTATAAATAGGCAACTTCAAGGAAGAGTTTCTCATAACTCACTCGTGCAATTTCATTCAAATTAGTCTCAAAAGATAAAAAAATTGTGTCCAGTTTGTTAATGAGGGATGTTGTGCATTTTGGGTGCAAGAAGATTGATGTTTTGGTTAAGAGAATGTGAGAAGGTCAGTTCTCGGGTGAATCTGAGCAAGGTGCATTTCCAGAGGGCTATAGAGATCGTCTTTTGGAATTTGATTCTGAAATTTTAAGGACAAGGAGATTTCAAAGGAAATTTCCATTTTAAGATCAATTGAAGTATTGTAAGTGGAAAAATTATTTATTAAATTTATTTCAAACCATGATTTATGATTAAATGTTTATGTTATGTTATGAAAATTTATTCAAGTATCTTATTGTTTATTCAAGATTTCTATTTATTGAGAAATGTTAAGTTTACTAGAAAGGAGTTTATCAAGGCATCATGTTTTAAGGTTTATCTTTTATAAATGTTTTATCGAAACCAAGCTATTTCAAAAATTTACTCGTTACGGGGTAGGAATAAAATTACTCATCACGGAACAGGCTTAAAATTTACTCATGACGAGGTAGGATTAAATTACTTGTAACGAGGCAGAATTGAAGATGGTATCAAGTAATCTCTACCACCTCCTAGGAATAGATGCTTGGGTTTCGAGTAGAAAAAAAAACCAGGATTTATGTTACTGTTTTTAAATGTTTTGAGGTTTAAGCTTTCAAGTTATGATTTAACATTTACTGTTTCAAGGACTTATGAATTACTTTTTCTAAAGGTTTATGAAAAGTTATTTAGAAAATTATCACTCACTAGGCTCGTTTTTCTCATACTCTTTAAAATGTTTTCCCACTTTTCAGGTAATTGAGATTGTAACTCTCCATGTGCTAAATGTACTGTTGCTAGGCCAATAGTTTTCAATCTAGAAAGAAAGAGAATTGTTAAAAATATTACTATGTCTTTTCAAAAGTTTATGTTTTCTATGTTTTATACATTTTACTTGGTATTTAAGGAATTTTAGATGGATTACACTACGATTTTAAGGTATTTTTAAGTTTAAACAGATTCGTTGACAAATGTTTTAATGTTTCACGTTTTTAAGTCATGGGTCAGTTGGAGTTATTCCAGAGGTGAATGGATTTGGTTGACATCACACCACATCTCGGGTCCACCAAGCCGGTTCTTTGTCTACCCGAGACGTGGCATGATGTCAGTCGAAGTTGTTCACCTTTGGAATAATTTTAACTGACACATGAAATGAACACTTGTAAAACTTTTAAACGACATAAGTTTTTTAATAAAATAAATATTTAAATTATACTTTGAAATATGTAGTGCAGCCCATATGAAATCTTTTTAAAACGTATCATGGAAAATGAACAAAATATAAAGATATAAATTTTTGAACAATCACAATACTACTTTTACCAAAACAATGTCCCATAAAGAAAACTAAGTTGGTCTGGCAGTAGTAAGTTCAGCATATAGAGATGCACAATATATACATGGAAGAGGGAAAATTTTTTTTAAATGGTAAGTTGAAAGACTTAGTGAACAACGATTTTATAAAATCTGTTTTTATAAATATTTTATTATAAAACCAAAGCTTAAATACAATTATCAGTAAACAATCATAACATGAAAATTGAAACATTTGCATAGCTTTTCAAAGACAGTCGTCCATAGCCACAAGCAGTATTTACCCTTTCGTTCGAAGACGGAACAATTGTTTGGTAGCTAACCCTCCTCTTTTAAGACATAAAAATATATCCTTCTTGATGGTCCATAAACTATAGGCTCGTCAACCCTACCATCAGTATGGAGTTAATCACTTGTATACAATAGGTCACATGAAATATTCGAGCATGAATAAAAATATTTGAATACATTGAAATATTTTCTTCAAAGTTTTGAAATATTTTCTTGATCATGAAATCATTCAGACATGGTATAACTTGAAGAATAATTCATAAGCATTTAACATAAAACATAACTTGAAATCATGTTCATAAATCATTTTACAAGCTATTGCTTTTAAAGCTTGAAATCATGTTTAACAATAACATTCAGAAATCTATGTGTTACTTACTATTACATGAATATAGCCTTGGTCATGAGATTCCTCTCAAGCTTCCTTGATTTGAAAATTTTATATTGTATCCTTAATCAATCCCTTGAACATGAAAATATCCAATACTTCCGTTAAATTTTTCAAAAATATCAAAACAACCAAAAACAACTCGAAAATAACCCATCAGAGCCCAAAGACATGGTGGATAGGCTAGTCGCGCGTGCATGGCCTGAGGTCTTGCCATATGTGCTAACCTCGTTGAGGTGGGCTGCGGGCTGCATGCTAACCTTGAAATGAGAGGCTTCCATGTGCATCCTTGCCACCTACCCCGCACGCCCATCGTGTGTTTTGTCCATGTTGTGCTCCTCACACACCGTGTGCGCTACGCTAACCTCTAAAGCAAGGTTATGCGTGCATGCCTTGCCACTTGTTGTGCCATGGCTTTGTCATGTGTATTAAACCTGACCAAAATAATATCTAAACCTAAAACGCTTGCCCCTCTTGCCTATACATACAAGCCTCTCGGCCACCACCCAGAACACTATTTTATTTTCAAAATCATGACCCAACTTTGAAAAGTCATAACTTAAAATTCATAACTCTTTTGACAAAACTTGCGAAGGAAATTTCCAAGAAACGAGTTTTGTAGCCCTATGGAAGTGCACCTTGCTCAAATTCTCTGGAAAATGATCTTTTCGCCTAATATTGATCTAATCGTGAATCTTTTTTAATCTAGATTAAACAACAGTCCTCTTTCACAAACTAGAATTAATTTTGAACTTTTAAGATTAGTTTGAGTAATTTTACACGAGTGAGTTGTGAGAAACTCAATGTTGAAGCTGCCTATTTATAGAAGTCCTTACATGAGATTAAGTTGACACTTAATCTTGATTAGACTCACCTCTTAAGTGTGTGATTACACCTCATCAACTCCATCATGTCCTTCTTGACTAAAAAAATGCATGTTAATATGATTAAGACACCTAGGTTAACCTTAAACTAAATGCCCTAATCATGCCACGTTGCTTGTCTTAATCGCATAGCTTTCTTTGTGCTGTCTTGCCGCCCAACAACAAGTCTCAAATGCCTAGCTAACCTCTAATGTCTTCTCACCTAGCCATCCAAACACCTAAGCTTGGAGGTTATCAAGCCTCATCTTGTTGCCCATTGACACTCATTTGGAGGTTCTTTGGCCTTCCTTTGCCGCCCACAAAACCTTAAAAGACCCAATATCAAATCTTTTTTACACTTAGTCAAATTTTTCAACTTCTCTTTTTCTCAAACGTAAACCTAAATCCCAAGTACTTTCACCTTCTTTTCCTATAAATTTTATTTTCTCTTATCCTTGACTTAAATTCAAAAAGTTTAAGAAATTTTTGGATTTCACATGTTCAAGGGTGGGTGTAATACCAGAATTCTTAATAGGCCGACCAGACACTTGAACGGGCAACTACCTCCTCATTTAAAGAGGTGGGTAGAAATCTAAAGAACAGGTGGCAAGGATTAGCCTTACCACCATTGTAAAGCACATCTTTATCCTCTTCAGTCAATTTGTGGAGTGAAAGGTTGTAGTCTGAGTGAAAAGGATCTCATTCTCATCTCCCTATAACTTGTAATGTCTTTTCTTTTCTTTCCATTTTTGTATTTCTTTACATTGTATGTTGTTCATATTGTACAGTGGTCGAAGGCCTACATTCTTTAATACAATGTATATTTATACCCTTTTCAATCTATCCATCTCTGTACTGTTCATTTGTCTTTGTGTTATTCGTAGTTTAGGTTTATGACACATCCTGGATAAGAAGCTTTACTTATAATTCTTATCGTGTTAGTTGAGCTATTTTCATCACTTAGCAATGTATGTCCCCAACTACCTGAGAGGGTAAGTAGCAAGGACATGACTAACACGCACAAGGAAGAGTTTTCTTTCCTTAGCGAGATGACTTTCATCATTTGTATCCGAAAAGGAGAACAAGTGTGGACATCAAGCGTCGAGAGATTGTTGTCCTTAAACGCGAAGCTTTATAAGTAATATATATAAATACTTCTAGATATATCTTATTTAACTAGGTTTAGTCATTTGGATCCTTAAAGGAGACCAAGTGTGGCATTCAATGACTCTGATAGGAGCACATCTTAATCATAAGCTATTTTAATAAGTTATATCGCATTGAGGTGGTCATATAGCTAATTCGCCTGGTAGCATTAAACATTCATTCATCCTTTCCTCAAACAAGTTAATGCACACCCCATCTACATTTCCTTCTTTCTATCAACCACTTTCATTAAGTCACATTTACAACATCTCCAGTAGATTTAAGTAACTTTAATTCTTTTTACATTCATTTACTTTATTTTTCACAATGCCTAATTGATGAGTAGATCCTAGAACTAAACTTTGATATCAATTTCCTATGTCGATCCTGGTTCATTCGGAAAAACCTATTGTTTCACTTACACTTGGACAAGCAATAAGAAAACTTATACAACGAGACTTAGAAAGGTGATTTTAAACCCCCAATTTTTTAGTCTTTAGAGAATTTTCTGTATTCTTTAAATTTCAAATTTTCTAAGGAGCTTAAGGGTGTACCTTGATGGAAGTGAAATTTATACCAAGGTTTTAAGTATTTATGGCCAAATTAAAGAGTTCGTGTATTGTTTTGGACTAAAAATGAATTCTATTTCAACACTTGGTTAAAAAGGACATTTTAACGATATTTTTCAAATATCATAGGAAGTACGTAGTTGTAGAAATGCCAAGGGGAATAAGAATGGTGGCGAGATGGAAATGTGAACTAACTTGGGTTAAGAAAGGGTGAAGGAAGGTCTCCGCGTTACTAGGCGATTAAGCCATTTGGAAACCTTGATGAAATAGAGATTAGTCATCTAGCTTATGATTAAGTCTAACACCTCTCAGTGCCTTAAACATCATACTTGCTCGTCTTTCAAGATGCAAATGATAAAGCTTGGTTAAGCGAGATCTATGTAAAATGGCTTACTTACAAGACTGATAGAACTTCTCTTTTAAGGGTGACAACCTCTCGATGCCAAATACCCACACTTGTTCTCCTTTCATAATACAAGTGATGGAAGTTATCTCGCACCAATGTGAAGTTTGTCTTCAAACTCCTCCTTGCGCGCATTAGCCATATCCTTGTTACTTGCTCTCTCAAGTAGTTGGCGATATACACTGGCCAAGTAATGATTATAGCTTAGCTAACACGATAATCTTTATAAGCTAAGCTTCTTATTAAGAACTTATCATAAATATAAACTACAGATAACACATTGGTAGATGAATAGTAAATAAATGTTGGATTGAGAATGTATAAACATGCAATGTATTAGAGAATATAGGCCTTAGACCACTGTACAATATGAACATATACATCACAAAGAAATGCAAAATGGAAGTAAAAGAAACGACTTTACAAGTTAAGGGAGAAGAAAGATGGAATCTTCTCTACTCTAACTCTAAGTTTTCACTTACAGGCTGGCCGGAGAAGAAGAAGAAATGATTTTACAAACGACGACAAGGCTACTCATTCTTGCCACTCTCTAGGGTTTGGCCTACAGACTCTCTTGTTTTCGTACAGGTGAAGTCCTTTTATAGACAACTTTGGGTGGAAAATAAAGAGATAAAAGCCCTATGGCAGCAAAAGATTTTACAGAACCATTAGTCAATTTAATTTTAGGAATCCCAAAATACCAGTACGTTGGCAAAAATTTAGAATTAAAATTATAAATAAAAACTAAGCATGCTTTTTATTGAAAAGATATAGAGAATTTACTTTTGTTGACGTCTCTGGTCTGCAAATCATCGAATTGGGACACCACTCGTCGAAGACCTTCCTATCCTTTGGGATGAGATTGGTTTGTGGGAACCAATTGGGATGGGAAAAAGTTTAGAGGTATTTGAGAGAAACTCTTTTCTTTTTGTAGAGAGCAAAAGCCTTGGCTTTTTTTTTTCTTGATTAATTCGTTAAAGAAAACTGTTTTCTTCTAGATATTTATAACTCTATTTTCTTTTTGGAATAGGAAAAGGAGTAAGAGAGAATCATGTTTACTAATTAATTAGTTAATGATTAATTAAATCATATTTAATTAATATTTCATTCAAATCTTATTTGAATGAATATCTCTACAATATCTTAGAGATTT
>JBBPDI010082078.1:0-30150 GCA_037974545.1 Cucumis variabilis
ACTAAGTTACCTAGGTCATCCTAGTAAAATAGAAACCTAACTAGTTAACGGAGTTACATCTAGTGGTTACTATTTTGCGGTTCGGTCTTATGCAAACTCATTACATAAGATATCCTCACTCGTATGTCAACTAGACAAATACGTTGGATCATTGTGTTTGTATCAAATACAAAGTGAGTCGTATCCATAGGGTTAGCAGAATAAGGTACCCAACCTTATCCCTATACTATAGACCCTTTAAGCTGATCTCGAACATTGATATTTGTATGTCTCTACATACTGTTCAAGACTCATTAAACAGCTTAGGATGTTAGTTTATTTGATTTAGGTTATTAAGACAAAACTAATATTATAATCAATAACAATTTTTACAATAATAACACTTTATTAATAACGATCAATGGATTATATTTACAATCTACGAGTTTTAGGACCTAAATTCCAACACTATCGCCAAGTTGTACTTCTTTTTTGCTAACAATCCTGCGATAAGTCATGAAAAGCGCGACGCAACAGAGATGAAATTCTTTTGTAGTATGTAAAGTTAATCAAATTGTTTACTTTTTCCCTTGTTTTCTTCCATTCCAATGCGATAAGGGCTCATTATTTTACATAAAAGGCTACAATAACAATAACTTGTATTCTTACAAGTTATCATCCCCAAACCATAACCATGTCTTGTCAAATTCATTTTCTCTTGATAGCCATAAATATTTCTCACCAATTCATGCTTTATCAATTACTTTAAATAAACCAAATGCTTTAGAAATAGTTAATCAACTCGTTAACTCATAGCATGTTAAACATTTCAAAGACATGCTTTGTACATTCGATGTAAATCAATATAACTTAAACATTTAGCTCAAAGTGTTTTTTAAATAATAGCTTGTAAAACATGGTTAGAAACCACTTAAGAAATTCAATTTTCACTCACAAATACCAGTTTAGATCCTTGGGCTGATTTTTCTCTACTTGAAATAATGGTATTTAAGTCCAATTAATTCCCCTTGATTAAGAATATTTCAAAACATTACCTAGAAATGCTAAAAACCATCAAAATGGCTAAAAAAATGCCTTTTGACATAGGCTGGTGCGCAAACATGGGCGACAGGATGGTTAGCGCACGCACAGGGCTTTGTACAGCCTTGCTGCACTCTAATCTCACATACAGGGCATGTCACGCACCTCACTCGACTACTCACCTGACACATCATGTGCGTCCTTAAGAGCAAGGCTTGCCGTGCACAGGTTGCGGGTTACATGTTCTCAAGCACAAAGCATGTTGAATGCCCTTTTAATCATGCACCCGATGTTGTCCCTATCACATGCTCACTGCCCTCCTTTTCTTAAAACTTACGCCTATGCCTCACCTTCCAATTACACTCGACCAATCCTAGTCACTACACGTAACTGTTTTTTTCATTCAGAACTTTAATTCAAATTTAAAAAGTGATAATAAACAATCCATTACTCCAATGAGAAAACTGTCTTTTACAAAGTTTCTTAGATATGGCTTAACTTACTTACCTCATAATTTCAGCTTAAAACTCCAAGAGATACATTCTATAGCCTTTGAAAAGTGAATACTGCTTTAGTTCACTAAAAAATGACCTTTCTCTCTTTCTTGAGTTTAAACTTATATTTCCTCACCTCAAATTTGTTTGATAGCCCTATTATGAAAACTAGATTAAATTTATGAAATTTTGAACATGGTTTAAAGAAAAACACACGAGTAGTTTGTGAGCTCTCCTCTTTTGAAGGGACCCTTATATATAGCACCTTGCAGGTCAACCTTTTGACACCTCCTGCTTGCAGCAAGTATGGTCTTTGCATGGTGTGTGTCACACCCATTCCCAAATGTCACACCATGTGACCAAATGTAGGGCATGTTACCTAGACCTTTATTGTGTTTTTCTTGCCAGCTAATTTTTTAAACACCTAGTAAGCAAAATATCCTACTTAACTTGTCCTTTTGCGAGGTCCTTGCCTCAAACTTAGATTTTCTTAACTCAGTGTAACAATTACAACTTAAGACTCTGCTCCATTTCCTAGTATTCTTTACACAATACAAATCAACTTTAAATTCTAAGCGATATACTCAAATAATAATAACAATGCAGTGAATTACATAACTTCTTCCCTTTATTAATTTAACACTTTTTACATGTTTGGGCATTACAATTACAACTCTTGAACTTTCTTGGCATTGATACTTGACTACCACTTGCCTAATACTTATGTCCTTTCTTGCTCACTGCCTGACATTACAACTTGGGGCGGTTACTTGAACGCATTAGGCTTTCTTTTCTTTGGATAAAGTCTTTGACTCTTTTACTCTCTAAGATTGGAGCTGACTTCTCATCATCCTCTTCTTTCTTGCTTTTTTTCACTAATGTTGTTCTCTGAATGGGGTACTTAGGGATGTAATAATAGCACGTTCTCATAGGTTGCCCAACTATCCATCTTATTGCATCGCATTAGGGCCATCCATGCTTTTAATAACTGCTCTTTTTCTCTGATCTTGACATCTGGCCTACTCACCTCATTGTGTAGCAATACATGCTATTCCTTTCCATCTCGCCAAATATGGCTTCTTGAGGCTGAATACTTCAAGGCATGGAGACTCCACTTCCTCCATTACCTCAGATATCCAACGACCTACCCTGAAGATAACGTTTAGGGCTTCTTTTCCCTAATTTAGTCCTCTCGTACTCGCCAAGCGCATTGTAGTACTCGCCTTTCCTCAGGATTGAGCATTCCACATTCAGGAGCAGTTTACCTTTCAAGTGGCTCCTTAGGCACAAGGTAAGATGACACGATTCTTCTATCATATAAGATTACCACACATCTCTGCTCCCATCTTAATTGGGTTATACAGTCTCAAGACTGGCCTTTGCATGGTCTCAACACCTAACAACCCCATCATGTAGCAATGCGTTTTGTTTCTCTTTGCCTCTAAGGTGCAACTCTTCACATTTTTAGAGGTTAAAGATCCTATTCTTTAATCCTTTTTCCTCGAGTCATCAACAACCCACTTGAGGGTAACTTTTTGTGCTGACAATTGAAGAGGATAAGGATGATTGTGCAATAAAGTTTAATTAATTTGCTTCCTAAATATGTCTATAGATACCTTCAACTTGACCATGTACATGAAGAAGGGCCCTCTCTCTTGAGGGAGTCGATGGAAGGAAATTTTTAGAACCCTATCCCATTTGTAGAAGCCTTCATTCCTTTACCTTTTCTCCAATCAACTTCAAGGTGAGAGCTTAAAGAGAGATTAGAGAGAGAAGCTCACCAACCATTCCCCTAACTTATAAAAAAGCCAAGGAATGCACATCAATGCATTCTGCGGCTCAACACTCTTCTTTACTTTCCATTTTTGTATCTATTAATATATTATTTAAATGTTATTAATTCCAGAGCCGAGAGGCCTACATTATCAATACAATGCATACTTATTTACTATCATTAACTCTTCTCTTTACTATTCATCTTGTTGAAGTGTTATAAGTAGTTTAAGTTTGTGTTATGTACTTTATATAAGGGTTCTTCAATTATAAGACTCATTGTGTTTAGCCTGAGCTTAATCCTATCACTTGATTCTCTTTGAGAGAAGGAGTCAAGCACTCGTTGCCAACTACTTGAGAGTGTAAGTAGCAAAGACCTCACTAAACATGCACAACAGGGATTTTGGAAATAAACTTCATCTGGCATTTTGCCTCCATCATTTGTGATTTGAAAGGAGAACAAGTGTGTCGTTTAGGCATCGAGAGGTTGTTCACCATAATTAGAGAGGAAATGTGATGCTTGTAAGTAGGAAAACCTAGATATATATCGCGTAATTTATCTTCATCATTTGTGTCTTAAAAAGAGAACAAGTGTGGTGTTTAGGCACTGAAAGGTTGCTCAACTTAATTAGAAGATGGTTAAATGATCTATATCGCATTAAAGATTGATGTCTACATGGCTTAAATCACCTACAACGCATAGACTTTCCTTCATCTTTCTTAATGCAAGTGAGTTCACATTCCATAATCATTCCATTCCATTCCATCATTTACAGAAACCCTCAATGTAAATCTTAGGATTAGTATACATTTACATTTATACTGTATAAATTTAATACCTCTTGAAATTAGAAGTAGATGTTATAACTAAGATTGATAAAAAAAAAAAATCTTGTGTTTAATCTTGGCTTACCCAAGAAACTTCTCATTTCGCTCACACTTGGACAAGAGAGAGAAAAACTTGTACTCAACGCAGACTCATAAGAAGTAGCAATGTTTGGCGAGGATGTGTGCCTTTTATAACATGATCCTCGCATAAGGGCAAAGTAGAACCTTTGATCACATTACCTTCTCTCCTCACGTTGCAAGTCGCAGAAATAGAACTTTAGATGATAGATCAATGAAATTATAATGAAGTGAATTAAAGGCACGAAACCAATTTGTATGTCCTATCTCGCATACGATCTGCAAAGAAAAGAACATATAAATAAACAACAAGCACATATTAGAGCCAAGTACAGTTCCATCATAAAAATGCCTATAAATATAAAGACATCTCCTTCATTTTCGTGTATGTGATCAATCGTGAAAGAATCCAACTTCATCTCTAACCTTTCTTAGGTGTTTTAGGTGAGAGATTAGAGTGGCATTTGTAAAGAATTCCACACCTCATTTCCCCCCAAGTTGTATTAGGCATAAAAGGAACTAGTGAGTAGAAGAAATTGTGGTCTGCGACTTGACACATTTCTTTTCCTTACCATCTGTAACTTTTATTTCAGTTTATTGATATTATAAACTCCTTGGTTGGGAGGCCTAAATTTTTATGATTATGAATGGAATATTATTTTAGTTTCATTTTCTCATATCTTTACTTGTCGCGTTCCTTAATTCTTTATATTATGAATAAAACAAAGAAATAGTTAGTTTCTTGGAAAATCTGCAAGTTTGTAATATTTATCTTATTTAGCCAAAGCTTCATTCAATGCCTAATTCTATTCGAGAGAATGAATTAGGTATTGGGAGTTAACTACTTGAGAGAGTAAGTGACTAAAACCTTACTAAACAAGTGTAGAAGGGATGTTAGTGATAGAATCACTTTTATTGATCACTCCTTAACATAAATATAAAAAATGAGAATGTGTGTGACATTGAGGCACTATGAGACATTGAAAGGCTGCTTCCCTTAATAAAGAATGGATCATAAATAATGGAGTTGAAAGGTTTAGATATGAATCTTGAAAGGTGAGTAAGTATGACAAAGAACACCAAAAGGTTGTCCACATTAATTTGGAATTAGTTGTGAAATTTATATCGCTTCAAGAAATTACACACTTTCCTTGTATCGCGTCATAATGTAAAGAACTTTTCTTCCTTACTCTTTGTCTATAACGAACTGAGTTCAACATCATACATAATGTAAACCCTAAACCCCAAAGAATCTTGAGTCTCTTGAAGAAGCTTGGAAGAATAAGTGTTGTTTAGAGTTAAAATTTAAAAAGAGATTCAAAAGTGTCATGAAAAGTATGTCATAGTTTTTGGAAAAAAAAGAAAATTTAGCTATGTGTCAAAGACTTGAAGGTTAGGCTTTTTGTTTAGGTGTTTGAGTGAAGTTGGGCAAGATGGTAAGTAGTTTAAGAAGAATCTAGGGACAGAAGTGTAAATTCTCTATCATACTCAATCAAGAGGAAAGAAAAATGCATTTTATGTAAGAATCTCGGGTAGTCATGTGTAATCCCAAACAAGGTTGAATACAGAAGGATAATCCAAGGGCAATCTTGGTGCTTGTTGGATTGAAATTTGAAGTAGAAAAGGAAATTAAAGGAATCTTGGGTAATCTTAAGGTCGAGTTCGATCAAGAATGAACGTAGAAAAGTAAGTTTAAAGAGATCTCGAGCCATCTCAAAGATGAGTCTAACTAAAATTGAAGGTAAAAGGGAAAATTGGAAGGATCTCGGGACAATCTTGAGGTTGTGCCATCTGAGACGAGTTAGAAAAGAAATTATTTGAGATCTCAAGAAAAACTCAGGTTGTGTTTAGACCGATAATCTACATATCCTTTGCATGTTTAAGTTAAAATTTGACAAGCTTGAGGTGTTAAGCATGCAAGAAATTAAATGTTGGCTGGAGATAGGTGTCAAAATGGTTAAACATGCAGAAAATAGAAAAATTAGGTGAACTTCAAAGAGTGGTATTTCCTTTTTACTCAGGCAAATCAATTGAAATTTTTTTATCAAGGAGTCTAGTTTACATTAAGAAGTTGACAAGCGAAGAAGAGTTGAAAAGGGTAGAGTTTGAGCTTGTGGAAGAGGAAAAGGCTAAAGTTTGAAAGTGGATCGGTTTAGTCAAGTGTTTTCTTTGCAATTGTAAAGTAAGATTTTGATTTACTTTTTTATCAAAGAGGGATTAAATGAATTTATTTTCTTTTTTCAGGCCAAGAGGAGATTAGGCAAGTGTACAAGTCCAGGATCTGAGCTATTGCAATGAGTGACAAAAATGATATTAAGTTGATTTGTTATCAAATATTGAAAGCATGATTTAATGATTCCTTCTTTGAGTATACTGACTCATAGAATGCTTTCGAAAGAAAATTTATAAGCATGGTTTACAATTTGCTATTTAAAGAATGTTTGAGTTTTGTTGATGTTTGCCGAAATTTACAATCAAGTATGTTTATGTTAAGTTCTAGAGTATTCGAGATGAATAATTGATATGGATCAAGAAATCAAAATTGAATCAAATGAAGAAGTTGAAGAGATGCAATGCTTGGAAGTTGAAGAGTTATTTTGACAGTTCAAAAGTCATAATATTTGATGTTTAAGGATATTTGCTTTCATTTATTATTGTAGTTGAAAAGGCATAAAATTAAATGTTGTGACTTTTCATTTAAAAAGATAAGATTTTTTATGAATGCAATTTAAAATCTCATTTTGAGAGTTTTTCCCTTAATTTTCAATTCTTTTGATAGAATGCATGAGAGCTATTCAATCTAACCTTGATAAGGTTTGATTCTGGTTAGATTGTGGAGCGACTCAATTTAGAACAAGATTTCCAAATCTTGCTTCTAGATCTGTGATCTAAGAGGTAATTAAATCCTAAATTAGTATAAGGAGGTAGTTTCTTATTTCAAAGGTTCTTGCTACATTAATAGCTTAGATCTGTGGATTGAGGATTATGATTGCCTTATCATTTGGTATCAGAGCATAAGTTGCATCTTCGTGGGCTACTCTAGGATTGATTCTATCTTTATTTCTTTCAAACTTTTAATTCTTGTTTTTACTTTCATCTTATCAACTCTTATCTTTTTATCGACCGTTCTTCATATATTTACCTTACTTCAATCTTATTACATCTTACATATTAAAAAAAAATTGTTGTGAAGAAAATCAAAATAAAAAAAAAGTTAAGAAGAAAAGTAAAAAAAAAAAGAGAGAGAAAAAAAGAAAAAAAGAAGTTGAGAAAAAAATTGTTCTAACAATTATTAAAAAAAATTGTGATTAATCTTTTTTTGTAATCAAATTTTGCATAATTAAGTTATTACATTAATACTTTCTATCTTTCTACCATTCCCTAAGTCAATTGCATGATGATTTTAATGTCTTTTCACCTTCTATCATTAATTATTGGAAACTTTCAAATCTGTGACTTTCAAACTTTTTTCTTATCTTTCATTTTTTTTCCTTGCAAATTACTAAATTTCACTTCGTGCCCTACAAACTTTTAGATCAGCCTCTTATCTTCAACTTCCAAACAGGGTAGTTTGTCAAATTCATTTCTTAAAACCTTTCTATTTGCAAATAAATTTTTGTGTTCAATTTCATCCAAAAATTGTGTACTTCCTTATTTGTTTTAACCTTTCATTTTTTATTCTTTTTGTGGTTAGCTTCATAATTATCTTGTCTTGCTTATATTGAATAGCTCACTATTTCAAGGATTACATAGGCCTACCCAATATCATAATTTAGCTACTTTCCCAAATAGCCTACCTTTTGTGTGTAAACATGAGTGTTCTAAGTGAACAATTAGTGAGTTGAGTGTGTGAGGTCCCTTTTAATATATTCACTATGAATAAAAAAGCAGAAAATGATGGGGAGATTAGCGAAGCTAGGAGGATAGAAACACAAGGAGGAGCAATTATTTGTTTAACTCAAGTAATTAATGACCTGACAGATCGATTAGATAGGATGGAGGTAGCATTAAGGAATCGTTACCAAGGGGAAGTATTGAACAAAGGTGTTGAAAATGAAGAGGATGAGGATAATGAAACCCTTTTAGCCAGACAAAATCCAAGAGGGAGGAGAGTGTTAGGCCAAGGTAGAAGAAGAGAAAGAAGAGAGGGAAGGGGCATGTTACCAAAAAGAGGGATAGGAGGAGTAAAGCTCAAAATTTTTACTTTTCACGGGACAACAAATTTGGAGGAATATTTGCAATAGAAGAGCAAAATTGAGCATGTTTTGTATTGCCATAATTTTAATGAAGAAAGGAAAATGAACCTTGCTGTAGATGAATTTGAATTTGTGGATTATGCGAGTGTTTGGTGGACATCATTGAAACTTGAATGGAGAAGGAACTATGAAGAGTCAATTAAAACTTGGAAGGAATTGAAAGCCTTAATGTGAAGGAGGTACATTCCTAAGCATTACATTTGAGAACTCAAGCAAAAGCTTTACTCTTTACAATAAGGATCCATAAGTGTGAATGACTATTATAAGGAAATTCAAACCCTTATGAATAGAACCAATAGTGATGAAGATGAAGAGAATACAATGGCAAGATTTCTTGGAGGAATGAACCAAGAATTGACTAACCAAGTGGATATACAACTAACTTTGATATAAAAGAGTTGTTACATCTTGCTGTCAAAATTGAAGGGCAATTAGCTTGGAAGAAGATGCACTTCAAGAGGTATATTTCTTCTAAATCTACTTCTTTTCCTACTACTACTTAGCAAAAGAATTCAAATAGTGGAAAGGTGGATTTCAAACCTAAAGGAATGATTGATTTTGAAAAGAAAGATAAGGCTGAGAGTTCTAAGGGTAAAGAAGAATTTGGATGAATAATATCTAAAAATTCTAGAATGTAGAATTTTGTTCTTGTGTGTTCTTGTGATAAAATGGATGAATATTTGGAGCCTTCAAGTGAGGATTGATCTGTCTTGCTTGTGGAGTGCTTCGAAGATTGAGGGTTGATGGAAAATTAAAAACTTTGTCCAATCCTTGGTTTCTTAGATCATCTAAGTAACTTGAATCTAGCCTTTCTTAGGGGTTGAAATCAAATTGGTTTTGGAGCTGTTGGGGTTGTGTTCTTTTTAGTGTTGTTGTTTAACATGGTTCTTAGATCCAAAAATGTCTAGGGGTTTAATATCATTTGGTATCAGAGATTTTGGCTCTAGATCGGGTATATCTTTCCATTATTGCATTGTGTTCTCTTAATTTCTTGATTTTCATTTTTTTAGTTGTCTCATCACATTCTATCCACTATATAAAATCTAAAAAAAAAAGTATCACTTCCATTCCTAGTTTTACAATTTTGTCTTCTTCATTGTTTTAGATCTAGGTCTGATCTACAAATTTGTTATCTTCAACGTTTTCTAATTCAATTTCCTTCAATGTTAAATGTCGTCATTTTGAAAATATATAAAAAAAATTGATTTGAGAGATTTCATGTTGAACTTTGTTGTTCATGAATTCAAGAGCAAAGAAGGTAACTACCGAAAACTACATTTGAAAGAGATCCTTTAAATTTGAGGACAAATCTTCTTGAAGAAGAGGAGAATGATATGAATCTAACTCAAAATTGAATCAAAGAAGTTGAAGAGATGCAATACTTTGAAGTTGAAGAGTTATTTTGACAACCTAAAAGTCATAATATTAAATGTTTAAGGAATTATGTATTTATGGACTTTTATTTATTATGGTAGTTGGAAGGGCATAAAAATGAATTTATTTCCTTTTTCAAGGCCAAGAGGAGATTAGGCAAGTGTACAAGTCCAGGATCTGAGCTATTGCAATGAGTGACAAAAATGATATTAAGTTGATTTGTTATCACATATTGAAAGCATGATTTAATGATTCCTTCGTTGACTATACTGATTTACATAATGCTTTCTAAAGAAAATTTATAAGTATGGTTTACAATTTTCTATTTAAACAATGTTTGAGTTTTGTTGATGTTTGTCGAGATTTATAATCAAGTATGTTTATGTTAAGTTCTAGAGTATTCGAGATGAATAATTATATGGATCAAGAAATCAAAATTGAATCAAATGAAAAAGTTGAAGAGATGCAATGCTTGGAAGTTGAAGAGTTATTTTGACAATTCAAAAGTCATAATATTCGATGTTTAAGGATATGTGCTTTCATATCCTTAAACATCATTAGAC
The DNA here is from genome assembly GCA_037974545.1 of Cucumis variabilis. NCBI lineage: Eukaryota > Viridiplantae > Streptophyta > Magnoliopsida > Cucurbitales > Cucurbitaceae > Cucumis > Cucumis variabilis. Next base: position 10,387 of record JBBPDI010082078.1, read on the forward strand.
ACTAGCATTCCAAAAGGTTCAGTAGTCAGGGTCAGCTAGTGTCATTCAAAAGGGGAGCGATATCGATTGACTTCACGTTGTCTCTCGAATCGAGAGTAAGTGATCCCGGAAGGGGTGTGATAGAATAACTTCCACTTCCATCCCCCTTTCACTACACACCATGAGTGTACATAATAATATAACTAAATAGATGATACCATCAATTTACTATATAGATATCACATAAGACTTTCATAAGCGTTATAATCCAAGATTACTTAAAATTCCTACGTTCAACCCCGATCTACCTAGGAAACCTCTCTTCTCGTTTACACTTGAGCTAGAGAGAGGAAAATTTGTATGCATTTGATGTATTCATAGAGTTAAGCAACAAAAAAGATTGAGTTTGCCCCTTTTATCGCATGACCTTAATTTTTTCGCCTAACTTAGTCGCAAAGTTAGAACTACAATATCACATCTATGATAGAACTAAAACACATTCATATTACGAAACAAGCATTGTCAGAAACAATGGTTGCCTGTGATAGCTTATTTATTTCAATTTCAATTTCTTCTTACTAGAATCCTGCGGAAAAACAAGAAAAACTGTGATAAACAAGTGTTTTGTCTTTTTCAACGTGCAGGTCTCATAAGCCTAATTTTTGCATGAATTGTTACGCGATGTTTTTCTTGATATCATGTCACATTATAATTCGTTAGATTAAAGAATCTTCTGGTTTCTTAACAGGTGGCCATTGGAATTCTCAATAATTTTCTTATCATTATACGTCCTAGATGACCTTTGTCAAATAACAAATATATATGAATTCATGAATTTCAGGTTCATTGTTGCATGTGTTTTGATTACTTGTAAATAAATATAATACAATCCAGCAGATAAAGGAAACAACTTTACTAATGTACACTTTCAATGTGAGATAATAGAGATGATATAAGGATATTCCACATTATTTTTGCTATCAATCTCAATATGATAACCATTATAATGTATATCTTTAAAACTTAGAAATTTTTTTTAGATAATAGAGATGACCTTTGTCAAATATCAGTCTTTGTAAATGTTGTTGTTGGTCGATTGCCTTTTGCAACCTCTTCATCCATTAAGTCTACAAATAAAGTTTCACTATTGTCCAACCATGGTCCCTCACTTCTTAATCCATCAATTCAACAAGCTCATCGATATTTTGTGACATCTAGAATGTAATATTAATTTTAAATTAAGTTATTATGTCCTCAATATTCATAATTGAAAAATAAACAAAACAAAATTTAATCTCTTAACTCTACTGCCTATGATGCTTTAGAGAAAAAAATGGACAATACTTCCAGTTGATATTTCAATTGATTTTGTTGGTTGATATTCTATATATAGAACAACATGTTTGACCATACAACATTTACTTATAATAACCATATATATAGATTAAAAAATGTTTGTCTCTTAATACCTAATTGTGTTAATTACTCCACTTAAATTTAAACTCAGGACAAATATAACTTTACCAAAAACCCAAAGTGTCTCAAAGTCAAATGTTTCATTCATTAAAACAATCTAAAGAAAAACACACCTTGAAATATCAATCATAATACCCTAAAAAAAAAAGAATGGGGAGGCGGCGATCATTATTCTAAAGTTCATCCCCTAAATGTAAATTGATTGGGATGTTCAGTCTTAATCCTTGTTCTTTTTTCTTTTCATTCTTTTGGCTGAGTATGAAAATCAAAGGAAATTTATATGCACATAAAATATTGTTCACAAACAGATAGAGTCGACGATCATTATTTCTACATGTTTACGTTTTCCTCTATCATTTTTTTTTAATCTAAGGGAAGTGTGAGATATCGCTCAATTACTCTACTTAAACAACACAGAAACATAAAGAAATAACGATTTATTTATTGCAATGGACAAGTTTATTCAAAAATTGTAATTACACACTCACTTTATCAAACAAAGTTCTTCTTGTAATCTTGTGGAGAACTATATGAAGATTGAGATCTGAAGGACAGAGTCGACGAGGAGGAATACAACCAAAACCCACAACAAAGAGGAAGACAAAAATCCACGGTGAATACACAAATATGGCAAAAACCCATAGATCCAGCGAAAATCAAATCTATGCAAAGAGGAAGAAAAAAACCCAGATCCGACTCAAGACACTGTGAGGAAGATGATGAGAGATGAAGAGGAAGACTGCAGACGATGAGAGGAAGAGGAAGAGATCGACTGATTTAGGAAAGATGATGGAACACATGAGAGCGAAAGAGAACTGATTTAGGGAAGACTTACGATGGAACACGTGAGAGTGCTTATTTAAAGAAGGTGGAGATAGGCATAAAAAGAAATAATATGAAGAACATAATGGAAAAAGAAAAGGAAGAAAAATATTTGAGAAAAAGGAAAAGGAAACAAATAAAAATAATTGATAAAAAGAAAAAGAAACCAATAAAAATAATTGAGAAAAAAAAGAGAAAACAGATAGAAATAATTGGGAAACGGGAGAAACTACTTTTTTTCTAATAATTTCTTATAAAATGAGAAACGTTTTTACTTTTTTTTAGAACGAGAAACAGGGAACGTTACCAAACACATTCGTTTCTTAAAAAATGAAAATAGAAATAGGAAACAGTGAATAAAAACATTACCAAATAGGCCCTTAGTTTCCAACATATTCGTATTAGTATTTTTTTTCCTTTGCATAACAACAGTTTTGAGCTAATTCTAAATAATTCTTGTAGCCTCAAATATATCCAAATCATAACAAGCTTGGAGAAGATGAAATAACTGTAAATATTCATACATTTCTTTCAATTTATTCCGCAACATATAGAAATCTTTTATTGTTAAATATTCTATCTTCAATCCGTCATAATTGTGATGACGAAGAAAAATCATGACTTTCGCTTTTTCTTGATTGGTCATTGTATTTCTTTCTTTAATTGTAATCCAAGATTCATGACATTGAGATGTATCTTATTATCAAGAATCCATGACAAATAATTACTATAATTGATGTTAAGAGCTGTGAATTTTAGTTTTTGCAAGGTTTGCCATGGTATAACACTATCATATAACATTATAATTATATAAGAAATTTAATATGTATCGATTATGCAAAATAAACTTTATTTTATTAATTATAATAAAGTCAGAGAAAGTTCGACCTACCTTTAGGAACTACCTTCAACGAAAGAGACGAAAGAGGCCCCATGCTAATAATGTGTTGTGAAATGAAGCACAACGAAAATACAATTATAGAGAAAATATATTATTAAAATAAATATAACATATATGCATAAATAAAATAAAATAACAAAATATATAAACTATAGAGTTTCTTAAATTCTCAAAAAAAAATTCCAGTAACTTTCAAATTTTTGGAATTTCACCGATGTTAATGTGTTTATATAAGCTAAGAGGCAAGTAGGTTAAGAATTACATGGACATTAATGGGATGTAAGCTTGAAACACATAGATAACAAATGAGGTAACGTAAAAGAGGAGAAAAAAGATAATGATAAGGAATGGCAAACGTAAAATGGTTTTCAAAATGGTAAATTACATGGGCTTTTTCATTTTGTGACATAGACCGTAAATATTTTGTCCATTTGTTCTATTTACAAAAAATTAGGGCTGACAGAGGATATAGCAAATAAGTGTAAATTAATTAAGGATTTAGCAAATGTATAAAATAATTGTAAATATGAAAAATTTTAATTATATTTTAGCAAAATGCCCCTACAACAAGCCAGATACACTTTACGTTTCGTATTTCGATTTCAAACACAATTTCAAGCTTCGCTTCACGTTTTCCTTCCATCTTCCACTTTCAACTCTTTTCTTCGTATTCTGATTTGATTTTGCAGTGTCAGTGCCTTCGATTTTGGCTTCCCTTCACGTTCTCCACTTCATCGTCTTCCACTTTCTCCACTTCAGATTTTCGACTTTGCTTCAGGCTTCCCACTTTAGTTCACGTACTCTGCTTATTTTCATTCTTTCAGTATTTTTGTTTTCTGTTTGGCCGTAATACGTTTGAAGTGGATTTTTCTTCTTTTTTAATTTGTTTGAAATTGATTTCTTCACTTTTTGTTTGATTGTGTTGTGTTGTTACTTAGGGTTAAGGTCTATTTATGATATGTTTATATATCATTGATAAACTTAAGAGATGTTTAGTTTGTTTTCACTAGGATGTTGGTAGATAATTTAGTTTAATGTACATTTTTATGTGTTGTTGTTTAAGGTTCTATCAGTGATGTTTCTATCAACTTGAATATGTTAGAAAGTTGGTAGAAGCTCTAGTTTAAAGTATATTTTTTGTGTGATGTTGCTTAGAGTCTATCAGTGATATGTTTCTATCACTGATTGATAGATTTGGAGGATGTTGAACTTGTTTGTGTTGGGATGTTGAACTTGTTTTTTTGGCATACTAATCTCTTTGTTTGCGCTAAGGTGTGTTAGTAGATGTTTTAGTTTATGTGCATTTATTTATGCAATGTTTCTTAAACTATCAATGATACGTTCTATCATTGATAGACGTGGAATATGTTTAGCGATGTTAGTAGATACTTTAGTTCAATGTGCATATTTTTTGTGATGTTGCTTGAAGGTCTTTAAGTGATTGATTTCTATCACTAATAGATTTGGAAGATGTTTAGATTGCTTACACTATAATATATATTTGTAAACTCTAATTCAAGCTCTAGTCTAAACTGCATTTTTTGCTGAGATGTTGCTTATGATCTATCAGTGATATGTTTCTATCACTGGTTGATAGATTTGGAGAATGTTGAATTTGTTTGTGTTGGAATGTTAAACTTGTTTCTTCGGCATGCTAATCTGTTTTCAGTTTGTGTTTTATTGCTTAGTCTTATGGTCTATCAGTGATATGTTTGTATCAGTGATAGACTTGAGAGATGTTTAGTTTGTTTGCATTGAGACGTTAGTAGATTCTTTAGTTCAATGCATTTTTCTATATGTTGTTGCTTAGGATCTATCAATGATATGTTTCTTTTATTGATAGACTTGATAGACTTTGAGGATGTTTAGTTAGTTTGTTCTAAGGTGTGTCGGTGGATGTTTTAGTTTATGTGCATTTATTTATGTGATGTTTCTTAAACTATCAATGATACATTATATCATTGATAGACAATGTATCATTGATAGACTTGGAATATGTAGGAATGTTAGTAGACACTTTAGTTTAATGTGCATATTTTTTGTGATGTTGCTTAAAGGTCTTTCAGTGATTGATTTCTATCAATAATAGATTTGGAAGATGTTTAAATTGCTTGCATTATAATATATATTTATAAACTCTAATTCAAGCTCTAGTCTAAACTGCATTTTGTGTGGGATATTGCTTATGGTCTATTAGTGAAATGTTTCTATCACTAATTGATAGATTTTGAGGATGTTGAACTTGTTTGTGTTGGAATGTTTAACTTGTTTCTTCGGAATGATAATTTTTCTTCAGTTTGTGTGTTATTGTTTATGGTCTATTAGTGATATGTTTCTGTCACTAATAGACTTGAAAAATGTTTAGATTGTTTTCATTATAATATATAGAGAAATTACATCAAATGACAAAAACATTTAGAAAAAACAGCTCATGACACCAATTTTTTGCATATTGTGAATAGGACAAATTTAGTGATATCAGACAGTAATCATAGGACTATCAGATGGTAATCATAAGGCTATCAGAGAGTCAACACTTTTAAATTTGCTACTTTTGCAAATTTAGAAAATGTTGTGACGTGAGCTCTATTATCGAAAATTTGTTTGCTATTTTTGCAAAAGTCCCTAATATATATATATTTATAAACTCTAATTCAACATTGTCATTTCAGGTTGTTCAAGAAAAAAAAATGAAAATGATGGAAATAGCAAATTATGTTAAAAATGTTAGGCCAAAGAGACAACTTAACCGATTAAAGAAAATGTTGGAGAATGCAAAAGACTAGAATATTGCAAGAGACCGATTGATTTATCCCTAGTTTTGATTTGCAACTCTCTCGTCGAGTAAATTTTTGCGGATATTTCATGATAGAAAGTATCAATGATAGACTTCATATTTTATTTGATTTTGTTCAATTGATATAGAAAAGTGTGGACCATAAGTTAAACATTGCAAATTGACTAATCTTCAATGGATGTTGAAGTGTATTAATTATAGAGCATAATGGTGAAAAAGACTTCACAATGATGTTAACTCTTCATATTTAGTTGATTTTACCATATTAATATAGAAAAATGTTGGATCACAGGTTGAATAATCATCGCAAGCTATGTGTTTTTGTATTCCCATCAAGAAATTAGTATTATACATGTTGAATAATTGCAAATTAGTATTAATGGATGCATTTTATTGAGAAAAAGTTTTGTTAATATACATGTTGAAGTCTATCATTGATAGAAGCTATCAACGATAAACTTCATAGTAAAGTTTATAACCAATAAAAACTATCAGCTATAAATTAAACTCCATTATGACATTACTTCATATTACTACTTTACAATTACTACTAACAAAAAAATCGTTCTCTATCTTCAATCAGAATGGTTCTTATCGACAACGTAATGTCACATCATTTTGTGACCAGCATGACGACAATGACTACATTTTGATGACTTTTCTTCTCATTAATCAATTTTTTTTGCTTTCGTGGTCTTGATGCTTGCAAAATAGAGGTAGTGTTACACTCATGACATTGATTAATCATAATTTTAAATTACTGCAATATATATATAGTTTATCATCCTAGTGTTACACTCATAGCATTGATAGAAGATAGAGACTATCACTGATTGACTAATATCATTGATTGACTAAGATATGAGTCAATCATTGATAAACTACTATCAGTGATGGACTAGGATACAAGTCTATCATTGATAAACTACTATCAGTGATAACTTAGGATATTAGTGATGCACTAGGATACAAGTCTATCAATGATAGACTAATATCATTATACTCATATTAACTAATCTAACTAACAGTCTTTCAGTGATAACTTGTATTCATCAATATTTTTAGAAAGAAAAAAAAACTCAATTTCTTTTAACCTAAAAATGTAAAAGTGATTGAAAAATTCATAATATGCTCAATTTCTACGAAGCCTCAAACTGATGAAGTCCAATACAAGTGAAATTAAACACTTTTTTTAATGTAAAAATACTATTAAAATCATCCAATTGAATTGAACAAAATCAACGTACAGTGATGAAATTAAATCAAATTGTAAAAATTGGATGAAGTTAAAATTTTAGGAAAGAATCACATATGAAAACAAATATCAAACTGAGATAGAAGAAAATTGCGAAGAATGAAGAAATGATTTTAGCTTAGGAGAAAATCACATAGAAGATGGAAAAGAAACGACGATGAAGATAGAGAATGAAGAAAATGACGGTGAAGATGGAAAATGGAGAAAATCATTGAGAATATGGAGAATGACAAAATTGTGGAGAAGGAGAGAAAATATTGGAGAATGAGAGAATCGTGCAGAATCAGAGTTTCTTTTTAAACAAGACAATTTTGAAATATTTTTAAAAGGAATACAAAATTTGTTATACTTGCAAGTTGTTTAGGAAATTGTTATATACTTAAATTTTTATTCCAAAAAGGTTATTCATTATAAAATCTCTATAAATTAACCATTATTCTATGCATCCGTATCTAATTTTCTTCTTTTTTATTTTTTTTTAATTTTTCATCCCTAATATTGTTTAAATCCTTCCAACTCTCTTTCAGGGTTGAATTAGTTTTTCTTTCTCTAACTTTCTTTTCGCTGAAACTCTTGGTCCTCTCCTCTGTGCCACTTTTCCCTTTCTCATCTGCTGCTACAAATTTTGGAAAATTTATAAATATAATAAATTCTTAGATTTGTACTTTTTAAATATTTTGGTCCACTCTGTTATATTTGAAAATATCTCTAAATTCTTTTACCGAGTCTTTTAAATCTCAGTATAATTTTTATCTTTGAATTTTTGCTTCGTGCAATATTATTCTAAAACTTTTTTTCTTAATACATTTTTTTAGCTCTCGATTTTTATATCTTAAATCTATATTTCTCCCCGATCATATTTATTTTTGTTAAGAAATATGACATTAAGACTAGTAATGATCTAACTTTAATTATTAACCTAAATATTTACCTAAATATTTGTTCATAGATTAATAACAATCCAATACTATAGATTCACATTAACCATACGATCTTTCTTATTGAACGTTGGTTTTAATTGAACATTTAATTTAACTTGCATTGAGGATCAATTAATGTAATAAGCACAATAGTAATGGAAAACAAACAATATCCATAAATAAATAAATTCATAAATAATTTAAATATTATTGTTCGCACGAGATTTCTGAAAAAATTTAATTCGTGAAGTTGAACTAATATTGATGTTGTATTTTTTTTTTTATTTGATGCAACGTGGTTTGATCTCTAGAATTTGATCTTTTGATTCTCTCTCGATTGAATGCATTTGACGAAGCGGAACACGTGATGTTCTTGAAGTTGGAGTCTTTGAAAAAAGTTTGTATCTTCAAAAGAGTTTCAATCTTCGAGGGAAGTTGGAGTTTTGGAAAAAAGCTTCAACCTTCGAGGATGGTCGATTTCAAGAATTAGAGAGTTTTCTAGCTCTTTGGAGAATTCTATCTAGACCTTCTATTTATAGAGTTCTCTTGTACCTTTTATGGGTTTGAGCCTGGTTGGTCCATGAACCAGATCCATAGACTCAACGACATGCATTTGGTTCATATTTACCTCTGGGTTCAATTAAGCATATTTTTTTCGCTCAATTGAACTTAGTCCATATAAATAATATTTAATTAAACCAAAATAATTAATTTGATCCAACGGTTGATCCAAAGGTTATGATAAATTGATCAATTTATGTTTTCAATTTGAATTTTGGACACATATCAATTTTTTTAATTAGTTCCAAATTCAATTATTTATATTTTTCATCATTAATTTAATAAACGATGTTACAATTTATGATTGGTGTCAAAATTTCTTATTCAACAATTATGTATTAACTTAAATTTATAAATAAATTCATCGAACACCTTGTAACTAAAACGTTTAGCCACTTTATTGTCATTATAAAAATCCTTCATACATTGCAACAACCATGAAAAGGTAGAGAAGATAACGAGAAGAGGAAACTCTACGCCCGTGGTGAATTTTATGATGGAACACGTCAAAATTACCTTGATTTGCACAATGGTATCTCGAACGGCCAAAACAAACCTATCCTCTTTCGACTTTATTTTCTAACTAAAACTATACTCATTTAAGGCTTTGTAATTTTGTTCTGAAATGGTATGATTTCAGCAGCAAAAAACCCTACAACAAATAGCCAAGAGATTTTCCCTAAAATAACCGACTTGCATCGCGGTACTTTTCCATAGCGGCGACTCTACAATGTTTCCCCAGTCCTTTAACTTGCGCAACACTGCCACGACGCTGTCCTATTTTGCAACATTTGAGTGTTTTCCACTTCCTTTTAATGTTTTACTCGATTTTGACCTCTTAAACATATTTAGGTCCCTTTGGTGGAAAATAAATGTCATTGTTGTACTGTTTTATAATCAAAGCTTCAATTGGACTTTAATTTTAATAATAATTATTATTTAATAGATTTTATAATTCTAATAATTATTCTTTACACATATAATATATATTGTAAAGAAAAAATTTTGGAACTCCGTTCTTTTTCTTGTAGAAAAACTTAGAGTTCCTTTCTCTCAACAATCTTTCCTTTTGATTTTAGTCTTAACTTTTGTAACTGTAGACTTGATGTAAAACAGTTGTGTTAATCTTAAAAGCGACCGATCAATAGTCATAAATGTGTACACTTGAGTTGAAAAAATTGTCTTAACCTTGAAAAACTGTCCATATAACATCGATGTCGAATTTTACTTTCAAGAGAGTGGTTCGACACATCACAACTTAAATGGACATTTGATCCAACAATTTGAAAGAAAAATTTTAATCCAATTATTTTTTCTATTCAAATGTCGATCACTCCCCCTATCCGTGGCGTTGTATTCGTTTCCAATTTCTTCCTCTCAAACGATTCACTTAGCACCAAAATACAATTCGATTGCAATTCTGCTTATCGATTCCTAAACGTGAGTTTTCAGCTTCGGCAAGAAAAATGCTGCAGTTCCCGGCTTTGTACTGCAAATCGTTAGTTGGGTCGATTTTTGTCTTGGTATCTTTTGTTTAAATTTTGATATGGGTTTCTGCCGTCATGAGTGCTGGAGGTGGGAATCGCTTAATCTCGATCCGTTCAACCGGATGAACTCAAGTTTCAGACCTTTTTTTTTTTTTTTTTTTTTTATCTTGTTTTTCTCTCTATTTGATTGAATTTGCAGTTGTTTTTCGTTTGATTCTTGTCTTTATTTTGGGAGGAGAAAATGGAATGATTAGGTGATGTTTTGTGATAATTGTTGAGGATTAAAGTTGACGTCATTGATTTCGTAGGAATTGAGAGAAACTCTGGACGCTTTGAGTCTGAGCATATTGCAGTTCCTTGTTATTTTATATAAGAGTTGATGATTGAAAATGGTAATTTCTAGGCCTTGGTTTTTATATTAAAGTTGGGAATTTGTGTTATTTGCTATTATTTGAGAGTGAGGGAGTTTTTTTTTTTTTTATGATCTTTTAAATTGAAGTGGTAAATGAACCGTCTTTTTTTTTTTTTGGTGCATATGAATTGGGCTATACTTGTGATAGCTTTATTTGATGGTGTGTGAAAATCTAATTCAAATTGTTTCAATTAGAGAACAATGGTATCTTTGTCTATTCTTTTAAGGTTTTATAATGCAATTAGCAATCTGATCTTAAAAAAATTTAATTGTAAAGTTTTTTTTTCTCTTGAGTTTTATAGTTTCTGAAATTGTGTTCGTGAAGCCTACCATAGGGTTTCATTAATTGTGACAAGGTTTTGTCTTCGAATAATATTCACATTTGCCAAAAAATGATGAGTATATATGATCGATCTGATTTATTATCTTACTGTCTTGATATTTTGGCTTGAAATTTATATAATGAATATGCATTATTTATATTTCAATCGTTGATGTGAATGAATTTCTATGAATGAATTTTATTATGAATTTATTCTAGAATGATTTGTTGACTAAATCATCCAATTTAAGATACTTGGAAAGAAAAATCAAGAGTAAATCGATGGACTGAATTTAGGTCATTTGTCATTTATATTTGTGATAAGGGGTCTAAATCTTGCCAATTTATATGATTGTACTGATCAAATGTATTTTTGGTTTTGGTTTCGGTGGCTCCATTACATAAATGGTTCCAATGTTGACAATCATGATTTGATTGATGATTTATTCCATAAATTTAATTTGAACATATGGTCTAAGAATTTAGCTAGTTTATTCTATGCTATATGTGAGGTATGATATTCCATATATATATATATATATATTTGATGAGCATGTACTATAATATTTTGTATAGTTTGACAAATTTATGTTATAGTAATGAATGTTATTGTGATGAATTTGAATTTAGTCTATGTATTCTTGGATGAAAATAATTTATAACATGAATCGTGCATAAAACTAGAAGTAGGAATTCAGTTAAACAAAGTAATCTACATACGCCTTAGAATAAAGTTTTGTGAACTAAATTAATTTGTTCATGAAATTCTTTCCCCTCAACAAAATAGTATTGTTGATTGAATATGTTGCTTGATTCTTTCAATTGATGTAATTGTGTTAAACTTGCTTGATTCTTTCAATTGATGTATGTAAATATTTATAGAGAATACAATTAGATAAATATGGTTAAGTGTAATGAAAGATAATTTATGATAATGGGCTAAATTAAAGGAGGAGATATGGGATCTTGATTTATTTCCTAATATCCCCCTCAAACGAATGACTCAGGTTGAGTCAAGTAGTTTGTTTTGTTCGAGGGGAGGATCATTGAGAATGCAACCAAAGTTTCACATTAGATAAGAAAATTGATCATAAGTACATAGGTGCAACTTTAGGCATATGAAAAATATTTTGAATCAAATATGGAATTCATAATGTTTTGATTCTTATTCTCGTATGACTAAATTAGCCACAATAGAGCCTTCAAAGCTTTTTGTAGCTGTATGTGGTCTTCTTATACATCAAGTGTATGTAAAGATGATATTCCTGAATGGTAACTTGGAAGAGTCAAATTTATTTATGGTCTTTAACTAGTTTCTGAAAGTTTGCTGAGAAAAACTTTAACAATTTAGTAAACAATGTCTTAAGAAGTGAATTGTTGATATATATGTTTACTAAAAGTTTTTTTTGGAGTTGATTGTGTGATCATATGTTTGTGTGTTGGTGTAATTTATGTGATACAAACATAAATGTTAGTAATGCTATAATGTTATAACATTTTGAAATGAAAATTTTATGTGAGACTAATGTGATGCACTTAGTATTATTGAGAATGTTTTAATTATGACAATCACACATTAAATATTATTAAAGATATTTAATAGTTTGATGATGCTAGTAATGAGCGTTAAGGAAAATAAATGAGATAGCGTTTCTCAATCTGCATATACAAAGATTACAGGAAGTATTACGTTCTTGATAAACTATACAAGACATGTTGTTGCTTATATTGTGAGAAGATTGAGTATATATACACATATAATCCTGACTAAGATTAGTTTATTGCTCTTCTTCATTTATTAAGAGACCTTAAGGTTAAAATAGATTTGGTTTGCAATGTAATAATGAGAAATGTACCATTGCAAACTGGGTAACTTAGAATGACAAAGTAAGCTTTACTAGTGATATGTGTTTTCTTAATGAGAAATGTACCATTGTATAGGGACATGAGTATAAATGATATAGAAGCCTAATGGGTGATTGACTTTATTGCAAAATCAATGAAAATTTAAGAAGTAAAACATGTTGTGGGAGTCTCAGCTGTTATTATTGAAAATTTAAAAGGTAACTTACTTTCGATAATTGGATTGTTGTCCAACCTTACTATGCATCAATTCAATATAAAAGATATTGATGTTTAAGTTTATACTTCTTTCTTTGCTCAAAAAAAATCTTTCATTACTATTTGAACTAGAATGTAATGGTAGTCATTTGTGATGTATTGTTGAGAATGGCAGTCATTGTATTATTTTATAATTGAAGTTTCAATTGGAATTTAATTTTAATCATAATTATTATTTAATACATTTTATAATTTTAATAACTATTCTTTATTTATTTATTTATATATATATATATATATATATATATATATTATGAAGAAGAGTTTTTTAGGGGCTTGGTTCTTCTTCTTGTCAAAAAAAACTCTAGTTCCTTTCTCTGAGCAATCTTTTCTTTTGATTCCACCCTTAACTCCTATGAGTGCATGCTTGCGAAGTAAAAGTTATGTTAATCTTGAGGAGCAACCGGCATAAGCGATTTAGCATCTAGGTCGTTCTGAAATTTTTCTTTCAAAACAATGGTTTGACACGGTACAACTTGAATCGACATTTGATCCAACATTTTTTAGCTCTTTTAAACTCTAAACCTTGATCGTTTGCTAATCCTTTAATTTGAAAAACACTTACAAGCAACATTAGATTTAAAATAATCAAGTAAAAGCTATTCTAAATCAAATGTAAATAGTGCAAAGTTTAGGTGCATTTTGCCACAATCGTAGCATTTCAACCTTGATACGGATGATTGTGCGGCACTTGTTCTGTCTCGAGGAACAAGTCAGTCGATCAAAATCCAAAAGTTGCAGATAATGTCAACGTATGTCGTAACCTTCCTTCGTATTCTTGGGAAATTTTGTTTATAAAACGCAAGAAAAAATTAAAAGGATTGAAAACAAAATTAAAGAAAGCATTAAAGACTGTCAGTTGCAAGGAAAAGGGTGCTTGCAAAGAGTACAACTAATGCTTGGTCGGGGATTCAACTACCATGCCTCCCCTATAGTACATTTTGGACATTTTCCTTTCTGGCAGGCTTGCATATGAAAATGCCGAAACGTCACTCCCAAGCATATCGACCTAGAATTGAAAACAAACGCCTAGACTACGTACAAGACATAAATATAAGATAGATTGGGGCTAATCAGAACATACGATCATAGAAAAACACGCCTTGGACAAGCATGAACGTAACACATAACACGTTCATGAGGTTAATGATTCAGGTTCTATGTCCTTACCTTAATAAATTTTTAGTAGTTTATTTTGATGACATCTTAGTATATATTAACACTTATAATGAACACTTATCACATTTGCATAAACTCTTTAAAATGCTTCAAGAAAATAAACTATGCATTAATCTAAAAAAGTGTTCCTTTGTTGTTAAAGAAATATACTTCCTAGGTTTTCTCATAAATGAATTTGGAATTTTTGTAAACCCTAACAAAGTAAAGGCAATTAAAGATTGGCTCCAACCAAGAACGGTAAAAGAATTTCAAAGTTTCCTTGGAGTTGTTTCATTTTATAGAAATTTTTTTAAAAATTTCAGCACGATTGCATCTCTATTTACAGAATGTTTAAAGAAAAGAAAATTTGCTTGGACTAAGTCTCAAACTCAAAGCTTTATGTTATTGAAAGATAGGTTATCCAACACACCCGTTCTTGTACTCCTCAATTTCACACAACTGTTTGAAGTGATCGTGGATGCAAGTGGGAATGGAATAGGTGCTGTCTTGTCCCAACACATTCATCCCATTGAATACTTTAGTGAAAAGCTAAGCGAGGCAAGGCAAAAATGGAGCACATACGAACAAGAACTATACTCTTTGGTAAGAGCCTTAAAGGTTTGGGAACACTATCTCTTAGGACAAGAATTTATTCTATTCTCCGATCATTTATCACTCAAGTACTTGCAAACACAAAAAAATATTAGTAGAATGCATGCTAGGTGGCTTTCCTTTATTCAACGTTTTAACTTTGTGATAAAACATAGGGCTGGTAGTACTAATGTAGTAGCGGACGCCCTTAGTAGAAAAGCCAACTTACTTACTATTCTCAAATCTAAAGTGGTTGCATTTGATTTTGGTCATATTTGGTCCCTTTGTGTTGATTATGTCAATTGTAATGACTTTCATTTGACTAACAACTTTCTCTTGAAGAATGATCTTCTTTGCACCCCTAGAACATCTCTTCATGAAGCCCTAATTAAAGAGCATCATAGCAACGGTCTTGCGGGATATTTCGGTACATACAAGACTTACCAATTATTGAGTGATAGATTTTATTGGCCCCAACTACGCCGAGACGTTACAAAGACAGTTAAGCACTGTTTTACGTCCCAAACTGCCAAGGGACAGCAGCAGAATACCGGACTGTAACGTTTTTTAATTTTCTTTTATTTTAGTTTTTAAAATTTTCTGTTATTTTAGTTAACTTTTGGGTTTAGTATAAAAGCCCCTATTTGGTTCATTTGAAAGGATATAATAAAATTTCCAGAAAAAGAAAAGACGTAGTCTTGAGTTTCTTTGTCCAAGAATTGGACATTCATCACGATGTGATCCTGAATCGTTCAGGTAGGGACATGAAAGTGAAGGCATCCTATGTCCTATGTAAAGAGTTTACACAAGACTGAACCATGAAATAGTCACTTTTACGTTCTAACACCGTTTACGGTATAAAAATGACTATTTCGATTATATATGACCTAGGTAACTTAATCTTTATCCTGAGTTGACTATGAATTCCTATTCACACAAGATTATTCTTAAATCTACACAAGTGAGGGCAACTCATTAACTGTGGCCCAATAAACCTCCCATTTCAAGGGCAAGACCGAGTGGATAGTTGGGGACATGGAGTGCAAGAAGCAATTTACTACTACCTGCTTCAAGGTTTGTAGATAGGTCCCTTAAGGACTGAATCCAAGTCTTGAATAAGAGGCCCCACCATCTCATTGGCCCGAGAGGATTTTGGTTTATAGGTTGGATCTTAAACCAACTGTACAATAGTGGATAAGTGGGACTTAAGGAGCAAGATGTAGTCCCGGGGTAAAATGGTATTTTGACCAAGCCGAGGTTATGAACTACTGTGAAGGAGTAACTTACTTTTTTTTAAAAGAAAACAAGTTTTACTATCATTAATATTGAAAAATAGAGAGCCGAAAGCTCAATGTACAAGAGGGTTATACATAGACCAATGGGAAGGATGAGGATTAGCAGGCGCACCCGAGCATCCTAACTAGGTTGACTCCCTTTTAGGGTCCTCATCAAATCCATGAAGCAGAAATAAAATAAAAGCCTTACTCTAGGCTCCTATTATCCAATACAAGGATAATAAAAAAGCCACAAATACAAGGCCAAAATTAAATAATCTATCCATACAAAACATAAAAACAGAAAGGCAGCAGGCAGAGGGCAAATGAAGATTAATCCTCATTTATGCAAAAAACTGGTTCAAGCATAGGGCAAAACCGAAAGACATATTGACCGAGGACTTCAGAGGGGTGAGGCTATCAAAGTTGGCCAGTTTAACAAAATTTCCTACAAAGAGTATTCCTGAAAAAAATTGGATAATGAACACCATGAAGTTGCATTAAGACGAGCAAAATCATAACGGTCATCCAAGTCGATGGCTTATCATGGAAAACCCTTTGATTTCTTTCAAACTAAACTTCAACTGGGAGTGCTTTCACTATGTTAATCCATGATAAATCAGTTTTCTTCTTCAAGGCTGAACTGGCAAGGATTTGAATCAGTCTTCTAAAAATCTTGATAAAAAACCCAACAAATATTAAAAGTTCTGAGAAGGTGGAACCAACATTTAGAAGCAAAAGCACGGTTAGATAATAGGTGCTGGATATTCCCTGTATTATATACACAAAGGGGGCAAATATGAGGTAAGAGAGCATGGGAAGGACGATTTCATTGAAGTACTGATGGATAGTTTAAGTTTCCAAACAGCATAATCCATATGAAGATGTTTGCACTGTAAGTGTTGGAATCCTTTCCTTTTTTTTCTAGATTTTTTCCTTGAATATTTATGGAAAGATTATGGGAATGTTTTCCTTATTTCCTAAATCTTTTCCTTTTTTATTCCATTGTATACTTTACTTATTTTTTCTTGTACCTATTGTATTATTCATTAGAAAATAATAACAACAAACAATCGTAGTTTTTCTCCTGATACTCGAATTTCCACATAAATTGGTGTGTGCACTTTGCCTCTCCTTTCAATATGGTATCAAAGCGGGACAATGAAAACACCCTAGAAACCCTAGAAAATCAAACCACTGATGAAAATCAAGCAGAAGAGACAGCCACCAGTTTTAGTGTCATCGTTGCCGCTGCCATCGATGCTCGGATGAGTGCTACCATGGATGAACGGTTAAGCCGGCTACAGAAAATGTCCGAAAATAACTTTCTGTCACTTCTGCAATCGTCCGCACCTACAACCAACCACACGCGCCTCCCACACGCCGTCGCCGGAGTTGCATGCGCCGGTTTTTCCTCCTCAAACGGCGCCGACCATCCCATCTGTCCAACCCTTTTCTTCATCTGTGGCCTATAATGCTCCCCACAAACCCGATTTATGTTCTGCCACTTAATTCTGATGGGCCACCACCGCTTCTACCGTCAAATCCGTATGTCCAGCCACCCACTGATCCTAGCTACCATCCTGATGTCAAGAATTCTCAAATTCACTCAATATTTGAGGTTGGTGAATCTTCGGCACATTCCAACCATAACGTGCACGCTTCCTCGGGAATAGCTCAACAGCAACTGGAGGGCTTCGACAACAGATAGCAGCACTTGAGGCTACCTTAGTGACGACATCCAATATTTCTATACCGATGTATTCTAAGAATCCGGTAAACTCGTTCCCTAATTTATCCTCTCATTATGTGACTAATACAATGACTCAGTCTTCAGTGTATCATCTTTCAGAAGAAAAGTTGAATGGCAATAACTATTTCTCATAGTTTCAACCAGTAAAGATGGTCCTCAAAGGACGACATAAATTTAGCTTTCTGACAGGAAAAATATCTCGCCCCCCCACTAGGCGACCCACATGAACGATACTGGAAAGCAGAGGACTCTATTTTTCGGTCCATATTGATCAACAGTATGGAACCTCAAATTGGCAAGCCGTTACTGTTTGCTGCAACAACCAAAGATATTTGAGACACGACCTAGACACTTTACTCCAAACGTCAGAATGCCTCTCGCCTATACACGTTGGGGAAGCAAGTTCATGAATGCAAGCAAAGAACCATGGATGTCGCATCCTTCTTTAATAAGCTTTCTCTTATCTGGCAAGAAATGGACCTATGCAGAGAACTAATCTGGCGTGATCCCATTGATGGTGTGTAGTACTCTAGAATTAAAGAGAATGACAGGATTTATGACTTTCTTGTTGGTCTTAATCCTAAGTTTGATGTAGTTCGAGGGCGTATACTAGGCCAAAGACTGATTCCCTCCCTGATGGAAGTTTGTTCTAAAATCCTCCTCAATGAAGATCACACAAGTGCTATGAATATTGCTGCAACTCCTACTACTGATTTCGCGACTTTTAGTGCGAGGTCTTCTAACAGTGGGAGTGACAAGCATAATGGAAAACCAATTCCTGTCTACGAGCATTGCAAAAAACAATGGCATACCAAAGAACAATGTTGGAAGTTACATGGTCGCCCTCCATGAGGTAAGAAACGCTCTTCCAATGACAAACAGAACACAGGGCAACCGTATGTGAATGAGTCTGCTGAACCTCTTCAACAATCTGATCCACATAGGAACCAAATCGATCCCAGTCCTGATACTTTAGGTGCCATTGTCCAAACAGGTATACCTCACTCCTTCAGTCTTATTAGTGTTGATGTGAAGAACCCCTAGATTCTGGATTCTGGTGCCACAGATTGCTGCACCATTAACCAAGCTGTTGCAAGAGAATTCTTTTAAGTGGAATGAAGAAGCGACCACAACCTTTGAGAGCCTAAAGTTAGCAATGACAACTATTCTGATGTTGGCCTTACTTGATTGGTCGATCCCTTTTATTATTGAAACGAATGCATCTGGAACTGGTTTGAGAGCTGATGGCTATAGTGCTTTCTGTAGAAAAGTGGAGACATTATCTCTTGGGAAGAAAATTCACTATCATTTCAGACCAGAAAGCTTTAAAGTTCAAGGAGGTTCAACCACAATTCCAAAAGTGGCTGACTAAACTACTTGGTTATGACTTTAAGATACTTTACCAACCTAGACTTCAAAACAAGACTGCAGATGCCCTATCTAGATGGAACAGCCACCAAAACTGAACTCTCTGGATACGCAGGGAATTGTTGATATGGAAATGGTCGGAAAAGAAGTGGAAAAGGATGATGATCTTCAGAAAATCATTGATTACTTGAAGAAGAATCTAGAGGAAGACAGCAAATATCGATGGGAGAATGGAAGACTCTTGTTTAAGAGACGAGTGATTCTCTCAAAAACATCCTCACTCATACCGAATTTGTTACACACCTTTCGTGACTCAATTTTAAGAGGTCATTCCGGATTCCTAAGAACTTACAAAAGAATGAGTGGAGAGTTGCACTAGAAAGGAATGAAAGCAGATGTTAAGAGGTATGTGGAGAGTGTTACAGCCTATTCCCATTCCGGACAGAATTTTGGAAGACTGGTCTATGGACTTTGTAGAGGGGTTACCTATCCGACAGTGTTAATGTCATTATGGTAGTTGTTGGCAGACTAAGTAAATATGCCTACTTTATTACTTTAAAACACCAT
>JBBPDI010082086.1:0-13679 GCA_037974545.1 Cucumis variabilis
AAGGATTTGGTTAAGCAAACTGTTGCTTCTCTTGGTGAGAACATAAAAGTTCGTAGATTTGTTCGCTTCACCATTGGTGAGACAGTCGCAGATGCGAATGAGAAAACCAAAGCATGAACGGAGGAAAACAGAATACAGGGGCATTGAGAACAAAGTTAGATATGGGATCATGGTAGCAGACAGAAGAATGTGAAGCCAAGGTGAAAGTGTTTCTGTGGAGAAACTTAAATGTTAGTTTTCCTCTCTTTTTTGGTAGTGAGGAGTTGAGTTTTACTGAAAAGCTGCATGAAGCATTTTGTTCTGAGAGATTATAAAAGCTTCTTCATTCATATTATTCTCTGCATTTTGGCTCATTCATTTATTAATCTGTTGAGGCATTTCTGAATTGTCATATTCATTAATTTCATATCATATGAATTGTTTGATAGTTTGAACTTGTAAGGTTTATTTGGTTACAAATTTCCAGTTCAGAAAAAATATGGCAATTTGTAGAATCAGGAGTTTGTTTCACCTAAGAGAAATTATGAGACTGCCAACCATGAATGAAACTAAAATTTGATGACTATTTTGTGATTTAAATATTAATTATTTTTTTAATTCACATTAAATTATTTGAAAGGTAGAGAATGTGGTTTGGTCGATTATGAATTCAACCATGAACGAATGTGGTTGTTGCATTTCATTATGTATCTCATATCTCGATCCGTTTGCCAAACAATTTAGCGTACTAATCAAAATACTAAATAGATCGATCCTTGAATACAAGCTGCAAAATAGAAAACAAGTTAATATATGGCTGAGTTGTAGATCACACTTTCTTTAAGACGTTTTAAGGCTTTGCTTTCATTGTGCAAACAATATAGTAGCCTCGTTGTCCCTAGGATAAAACAACATCGGTCTTCAATTGGTTTTGCACCAAAATCAACTGGAATTCACAATCACTCAATAATAACATTGTGTTGCTTGGTAACAAAACAGGAAGAGTGTAAGATGGAGAGAATTGTTTTTCTGTATCTTTTGGTGAATAATGGGACTGTAAATGTATAGAGATGGGGAAGAGGCAACTAACACCACGATTAAAAAAACGATTATACAATTAATTTAGGAAACTAAAACGATTATAAATTAATTCTAAAAACGATTATACTAATTAATTATAAGTTTTGGAAAATCAAAAGTTAAAGAAAACTTTCGCAAAATATATATTATTTTTATTCCTCCTCACCTCGTCCTACTGACTGTCGGCGCGCATGGAGATACGAGCATATCTACATTTGCCTATTTCCTCCATCCTTTCAAAACTTGAGTGCTCTGAGGGTCTAAACCCATGAATGAAACAAAGGGTATATGAAGGGACTTGCACACACTATAAGAACTTGGTTGTTTTCGACGCATTATGGTGTCGAGGAAGATTACAAAACACGTCGGAAAAATCTTTCGTGACGTTCCCTTCAATGTCGGGAAGGATGCCAGAAATATCGTGTCGGGAGACCCATTCCCGATGCAGCACGAAGATGCGTCAGGATTAACTTTTCCCCGATGTGCATTTTGTCGACGGCATCAAGGTATCAGGGTAACCTATATGACTCTCCTGACGTTCACGAGGACAATGGGAGAAAGTGTTTCCCAACGCTACATCATCCAAACCATCCACGACGCCATCTTACATGCGTCGCGAGAAGACCTATTTCGATGCAATATGTGCATCGAGAATAATAATTCGAGTTTTTTAAAATTATTTTTTAATTTTTTGTTTCGATTGTAGTTTCTATTCGATTTCAATTCGATTTAATTTAAATAAAAACTGAACAACCAAAATAGTAAATAATATATCAAAATCAAAATTGTATTATAATTAAATAAATGTTTCTCACAAGAACACAATTTCAAATTTGTTAAAAAAATTACATGAAAAAGAAAATTAAAATAATTTTGCCGTGACGCCATACTTCAACAGGTCCATACCTACAACGAAAAAAAATTAAATCTAGATATATAATGCTAATATCACTAATAATGCAAAGTAAACAACGTTAAAGTTCAAAAATACGTACCACAAGTTCTCCACCTGGCTCATTTCTTCAATCTTCTTAATCATTGCTTCCATTTGTTTAGACTGCAGCTCGGACATCCTTCTATGCTCTTCAATCATGTGTTTAGCTTCTTGAAGCTCAAGTCTTTGCTGCTTAATAAGGACTGCATTAGCTTGTTCGACCACCGTAGAATGCAAACATGTGATTGAAGAACTACTAACAGGACTCTTGCGGACTTGAGCTTGTGTCCCTAATCAAGACCTTTTGAGTAGCATGGACATTTACCCAAAACGATCTCACAAATATCATTCTTAGAGAGTTGGTGAGAACCCTATAGGGTAGGCTGGGATTGAAGTTTCAACATTTGACTCTACAACAAATTAAATTTTATGTAAGTTATAAATTGGAGAAGTATATGTACAAAATTAAGACAAAATCAAGTTCAAACTTACATGTGCATCCGCATCCACCTGTGAAATGAATTATCCACTTCGAGCGTGGGTTTCTCTGAATAATTCCAGTAGGTCGACTGACAGACCTTGTTCTTCAGCGAGGTCGTGTTGTCGTTGTAGAAACAACTTCGACCCGCTACTATGATTGTAAGGCTGCTTCTGTCTAGTAGCCTTATTCATCTATGCAACCTACTTCTCTGCCAAACATGGTTCTTAGAAAGATAACACTAATGCCTCATGAAAGATATTGTCCCTCTTATCTCGAAGGCCAATCTATCTCCCATGCATATGGGACATGCCTGATACCCTTTTGTATTCCACCCTAATAAGTCACCGTACGCCAAAAACTCATTTATCGTCCAGAACAATGCAGCGTACAACTAAAAAAAATTACTGGTAAGGGAATCATACATATCTACCCCAAAAGTCATAATTGTTTAAGTTCCTCAGTCAAGGGTCTAAGGTAAATATCAAATTTTCTACCAGGAGATTTTGGACCGGGAATGAGCAATGTCATGAAAAAAAATTGATTATTTCATGCATTTCCCAGGTGGCAAATTGTAAGGAATTAACACCACATGCTACATATTATACGAGATACTCATATAATGGAATGAATTAAAACCATCTAAAGTTAACCCTAGACGAACGTTTTGTGCATCTATAACAAAATCAGGGAATTCATAACCAAAATGTTTCCATCCATCCATATCGGTTGGATGTCTCAACACATCATCTATTTGAACACGTTTGTTATGGTGTCATCTCATGTTAGAAGATCCTTCTTGCGGAAAAAATAAGCGTTGTAATCTCTGTATCAAAGAAAAGTGGTGCAATGCCTTACGCGAAATTTTTTTTTCTCTGTTATTAGGACTAAACTTGTACCGAGACTTACCACAAGTTAGACAAAACTGCAAATTCTCACACTCCTTCGAATACAGGACACAGTCCTACTTACAAGCATGAACAGTTTCATATCCCAACCCCAAGTCACACAATTTTTGTTTGGCTTCGTATAATGAACTAGGGACATTGGTACCACACATTGGAAACACACTTTTTATTAAGTCTAACATCATTTCAAATGACTAGTTACTCCAACCATTTAAAACCTTTACATGCATCATCTTAATCAAAAACTTCAAGAAAAAGTATTTAGAGCAATCAGGGTATAACTCACTCCAAGCTTCATTCAATAAGTCCTAAAATATGCTTGTTGTTTCTATATCTACCCCAATATTGAAGGGCATCTCATTCTCCAAACCTTCCTCTATTTTTCGTTCGTGTTCAATCAAAGCTTGTAAATCGTTAAGCATACCAAACATTTCATCTTCTTCATCAAAAGGGTTACTACTAGTTGATTCATCAAACTACTAGTTCCTTTTTTAAAAGGGTTACTACTGGTTCCTTCATCAAACCTTTCAATGCCTCTATGGAAGTTTACTGGATCTCCATGATACAATCATTTTGTATAGGAGGGGGATATTTTGATGGTCAATAGATGTTGCTCCACACCCTCTAATGAGTACCAATTTGAGTTCATACATCTCTTACATGGACACCTTATTCGTCTATAAACATCAACGTGGAACTTGGCATTCTCTAAATATTGGGACACACCCTCTTTATACTCAACCGATAACTTATTCATAACTTTCATCCAACCCTTGTTCATCGTTAAAGACCTAAAACATAAATATGTTTAATCATTAGTCCTATATTCCACCTATCAAACCCTAAACTTAATTACTTCATGAATAAGCTATGCCAAAGCCTCCCAATCTTTTAACTGAAGCTCAGTTCAAACTACAAAGGCTACCATAACTTAAAGATAGCCAGAACAAACTAACCGAACACCCTACTATATCTAATTAATTCTAACGCAAGTTTGCACTAAAGAGAAGAGACTACCAAAATTAATTGCAGGATAACCATAAGAAATCAACAACAAATTCTTAGTAGTCCTAACAAACAAAACTATTAAATAATTTGAACTAAATACTACAACCCCCCCCCCCTCTTTTCAAATTTCTATTTAAACCCTTCCTTATAAATTCTAATCCAATCCTAAACCCCCTTTAGTTTTCAATTCAACGATTCTAGTCCAACCCTTCTGTTTTCTATTAAACCCTTCTCCACCTAAAAGTTCCAATTCAACCCTTCTTTAACTTTCAATCCCCCCCCCCCTCCCATTAATTCTTTATTCACCCCCTCTTTAATTTTTAATTCAACACCCCTTCCTTAAAAATTATAATCCAATCCTAACCTACTTTAATTTTTAATTCAACGATTCTAATCCCCTCCTAAAACATAATATTATTCTTAAAACATAATTTCTAATTCAAAACATAATTTAAAATCTTATTCTGAAAACAAAAACTAATTCAAAAATCAAATTTCTAATTCAAACCATAATTTCTAATTCAAATCATAGTTTCTAATCTAAATAAAAATAAATTACATCAAAACTAATATAAAACAAACCTACTTACTGATATGCAACGGCGAGCGACGGAAGACGACAACGAAACGGTGGCGAGCGACAGGGACCAACGTTAAGGTGAGAAATATCCTCTTCTTCTTCCCGGTCTCCCTCTCTCTCATTTTCTTTCTCTTTTCTCCTTCGATTCTGTAAAACAGGATGCTGCTTAAAAAGGGAAACTCCTGATGCTGCCCGAATATGTTGGGATAGCCAACATATTTCTGATGCATCACTAATGGCGTCGAAAATAGGCATCCTTTTTCCGATGTTTCTGACTTCGTGTCGGAGGAAGGCTAACGGTACAATTAATACTTTACCCCTTCCCTGACGTAACATTGTAGATGTTGGGAGAGCCTACATATTTCTGATGCCATTAGTGAGCGTCGGGAATATGTATCCTTTTTATCGACATTTTTAACATTGAGTGAGAGGAAATTTAATGGTTTTTCTGTTTTATTGTGTGCATTTTACCTCAGTGGTCGTCCTTCTTCCTCTCTTCCATCTTCTTTGGTCGGTCACTTTTGCTTTCTTATTTTCATGCTTTATCCTCTCCTTTTACTTTTGTTGTCATGAACCATGTTAACAAATGTGTGTCTATTAATGCAACTTTTCCTTTACTTTTTAAGGTAGTCCGAGAATGCATCACCTCCTTTATTTATGCAATGCTTTACCTTGTTCTTATTTGCACTATCACTGTCATTTTCTATTGAAATATATGTTGTGAAATCTGATTCCAATGATTGTCCACACCACTACTGTGATTACTTGCCTAGCATTATATGTTTCAATGTCATTTTTTTCCACTAGAAGAGATTCTTCTCTAGCATACTTACCTACATTTCCTATAATTTTTTGTATGCATTTTCATCCCCATAGTGTTATGCATTTCCTTTTGTTACATACTTTTAGTTGATGTTTCCACTACATGAAATTTTTTTTCAACTTATTGAACGAATTTCTTTCCTCTAAGACATAAATATTTTTCTTCTAAAAACATTGACATTTTTCTACATAATGTTAACGAGTGTTGTTTTCTATTTGAACATCATGTATATTCTCTAAAGTACATGGTACATATTCTTTATTCCTTCAAGCATTTACGAACATTTTTCTTTACCCTTCCACCCCCTTCGTTTTTTTTCAAGACACCTGACTTTATACTTCCATTGTAAGAGGTATTATGGTTTTACCGTTTTGTAGTAAACTTTTTCCTCTTTTTTTGTATGGTTAGTACAGTGTACTTGGAATTGAACTTTTGCCACAAACTATTGCTTTTGTAATAACATTTGTTTGGACTTGCAATAATTTTATTCCCCAACTATATTCTATAATATTTTGTTCTTTTATGCACTGTGAACTTCGTTTCTCTACTTTCGACTTCCATCTTTAAAGTCCGCCAACTTTATTTTTTAAATACATTGCATTTCACTATTCGCTAGAATGAAAAGATAATTTGCACACACATTTCATGAAAATTATGAACCCAAAACTTTTTGAAAGTCTGAAGCACTGTGGATTTACAAAACACACGACCATGAATTTAATCATCAAAATTACTAACCCAATTTTTTTTTAAAATTGCGAACGTGTTTTATAGGAAATATTTTCCACATACTTTTAAAATTAGGCGGCTCAATGCACATTGGGTTAGGGTTTACGCATTTGAAAGAATCTTACTAAAAATAGTTTATTTTCCTAAACATTACATATGATATTTTAAAATGTTGGTCACATATGCAATTACCACTTTTAAGGTCATATGTTTTCTTAGAAAAAAAGTTACCTAAACAAAACGACATAATCGATGGTTATTTCATAATAAGTAGGGTGTTCTATTTTTCAGTTTAAGGAAATAATGTTCAATACAAGTAGCCTATATAACTTCAATAAAACTTACCTATGCTGGCGATATCTGTATAACGCATATAGTCCCATATTCCCACTTTGCACTAGGATGTAGGCGAGCAAGAAAGTGTCAACATTTTTTTTAAGCATTACTTATTCTATTCTATCACATGCAGTGTAGGTCTAATAGCATTCAAATTAGATACATTGCAGTGTAGGTCTAATAGCATTCTAATTAGATACATACTTCATCAGGTTGATAATGGTTACCTTAAAATGGCTTCAGAAAATATTGCTACAATACTAATTGTATTCACAATTTTCCAACGTCAGTTACTGTTAACGTTGGAGGCACTACCGAATGACAATTAAGAGGCTGTCGCATACACTATACGACACTAGGCATAGAATTAGGTAGCCCATGTACTTTCCTATGATTCACGCGTTCGACCTAGCATGTCATCAAAGTACTAGAATGGACAGAAGAACTTTTGTCATTCTATGCCACATACTAAGGCTAATGCTAGTCTAACATCGATAGAAATCGTCGATGTCGAGGAGATGGTCGCAATATTTCTGAATGTACTAGCGCACGACGTGAAGAATCAAGTCATCCAAAGGGAGTTCATGCAGTCTGGTGAAACTATTTCTCGTCATTTCAACCTCTTTTTGTTGACTGTGATATGACTGCACGATGAGTTGCTAAAGAAACCATAACTAGTAACTAATACATGCACCGTTCCATGATGGAGTTGCTTCTAGGTTCACTTATTTGATGTAGTCTATATGTCATGTATCACGAAGTCCTACTACTTATCTGCGGTTTGTTTAACTCTACAGAATTGCCTAGGGGCATTAGACGGGTTTTACATGAAGGTGAACATGTTGCAAACCGATTGCCCTAGGTATAGAACACGTAAGGGCAAAGTTGCCAAAAATGTCCTTAGAGTTTATGACACAAAAGGTGATTTGGTATTCGTCTTGGCTGTTAGAAAGAGTTTGCAGCTGATTCGTACATTCTTTGAGATGCTACTTCACAACCCCACAGACTGTAGCTTCCGAAGGGTAACTACAACTTTTACTCCTTCAATATTAAAAATTTCCTAAATCAAACATTTAAGTTGGTCAATATTGTAACAGTGTTTTACTATCTATACGACACGAGGTACCTAAATGCAGAGGGATTTCTGTCTCCTTACAGAGGACAAAAGTACCACTTACAAGAGTGGCGTGCAACTGGAAATGCACCAACTGCCAAAGAGTACTTCAACATGAAATATTCCTTGACACAAAGGTGCTTCTAGGTTCGCACGATTCTGGTAGGTTGTCTACAACATAATCTCATAAATCGAGAGATGAAAAATATCGATATTTTGGAGGACATTGACAAGGGAGACTCGACCTATGTGATGACCACAAGTGACAATATTCACTACATTAAGAATTCCAATGAATGGACTCAGTAAAGGGATGATCTAACCGCAGAGATGTTCAATCAATTGCAGTTGTGGAATCAGTAAATCCCATTGTGTAGAATTAGTAGTGCTTTATTTTTATTAATTGAGTACCTCATTTGTCTTCTTATATATTGAATGTATGTGTGCATACACGAAATTAATGGAAAACTATCCCTTAACACCATACATGAAATTAATGGAAAACTATCTAGTGACACCATACACGATAAAATTGATATTCTATGTGTTTACTTTTGTCATTGTACATATTTCACTTATAAATTTCTTTATTGTCCTTTCAATTGTTAGTATGGCATGTTCGTCACGTGCACCGAAGCATGTGTGGACGAAGAAGAAGGAGGCCACCCTCGTGGTGTGCTTTGTAGAGTTGGTATCTGTTGGTGAATGAAAGTCAGACAATGGCACGTTCAGACTGGTTACCTAGTATAGCTGGTTCGGATGATGGCGACGATGTTGCGGGGCTGCAATGTCCAAGCTACTACTGTTATTGACTTTCATATAAAGACGTTTAAGCAAACATTCTAGGCAATAACAGAAATGTGGGGCCCCTCATACAATAGATTCAGCTAAAAGGATAATATTAAGTGCATAATTGTTGAGGACTTATTCGACAGCTGAGTCAGGGTAGGCAAAAAGATAACTATGAACCGTTATTTATTTTTAGTTTAAGCGAAAACTAACAAATACTTTCAATTTTTTCTTATGTATACCTATCTTGCAACTAAGGGCCTCCTCAACAAGCCTTTCCTCTATTACGATGAATTGTCGTATGTGTTCCAGAAAAATAATACAATGAAAGGGCGTCGGAGATATTTGCTAATGTTGGGTTGAATGCGCCTAGAGGGTACATCAAATTTCCACCTGCAAATCTCAACGATATGGAAATTTCTAATATGTACAACCGTGGGTTTAACATGTCGCCCGATGACATCCCATGACCAAGTCAAGCAAGCGACAATAGGACGGGTTCAAGTGGCTCTAAGAGGAAGTGGAGAGGGCAAAATGTGGAAAATGTTGACATCATTAAGGGTGCCATGGAATATAAGAATGACCAATTGAGGGCAATTGCTGAGTGACCAAAGTTAGCACTATAGGATAAAACTGCAACCCGTAAGGAAGTCATTTGACTGTTGCATGTCATCCTTGAGCTAAATAGGTTGGACAGGTCACGCTGCATGTGGATACTTATGCCCAATTTAGCTAACATGAAAGGTTTTCTTAAAGTGTCCAACGACAAGAAGATTGACTATTGTATGGTCATTCTACGAAATACCGTTTGATTGTTTGTGTAGTTCCACTACGTATCCTTATTTTTTTATGCTTCAAACTATTCACCATACTTGACTTTTGTTTGTAATTCTCTTCCACCATAATTTTCCAGTATTAATTTATTTTCATGTTAATGAAGTTTTATTTCACGTAATTTGCATTTCTAGTTGTTATTTGCATTGATTTCAATATTTACGGGGTGCGTGACACAGTAAAAAAAGGCAATTTAATGAAACGTAACGACTACTTCAATAATGTTCAATATGGATGTTGTCATTAGAGAAATTAAGGAAAATTGTTTCACAAAATGTAGGACAATTTGTAAATAAAAAATATACAATTTGTGTATTGGAGTTAGAATATGAATTCGAACAAAAAAAAAACTCTCACAGCACTACCCACATAACCCTTCCCCCCAACACATCTTATCATAACACTAGTTTTATCATAACCCAACCTTCCATAACCCAACCTTTCCCCTAAATGATCCCTAAATGTATTTCTATGGAAACTTGAGTTATATGATTTCCAATTATTAAAATGCATGTGATTTGTAAATGAATGAGATTCTTTTAAGATAATTTTATTATACAACAGCAAGGAGGACTTCACATGTCAAGGCCAAGGCAATAGAGAACCAAAGGCTCAATAACACAGAAAGAATAACAAAAGCACCAAAAGAAACAACAGAAAAAACAACCCAAAAAAACAACCCTATAAATCGGAGAAAAGAAACAACACAAAGAAAAGTGTTTTGGTTAAAATTATTTGCAATATGGGGTTAGGTGAGAAGTAAGGTCTGGTTAAGAAATTGTCAATATTGATTTGACAGGGGTTAATGTGTAAGATTAAGAAAATGTCTATTCCCTTTCCACGAGAAGAGAAGGAAGAGGAGAATTTTTGTTAAAAGTTTTTTGTGGTTCCGCTTTACTATTTTGAAAGATGGTTTCAAATGAGAAAGTGTTTAAAAAAGAAGCTGTGAAAGTGTTTTAAATAAGAAAGTGTTAAAGCTTGATTTGATGATTACGAATTCCATGCTATGAAATGGTTTTCAAATCATTAGTTGATTCCTTGAGATGTTGCTAACTTTTATGTGCACATAAAGAATCAAGGCCACCATGGGGTGTACGAACCACATGGTGATAAGAAATTGACTTATGCGTTGAAAGAAGTGTATAAAGCTTAGCGGCCTGAGCAACAAGGACAAATCTATATATTCTTGAAGCTGTTGATACAGCAGTTAAAACATAAGGTAATGAGACCAAGCACAGAGAACATTTGGGATCCTTGGCGAAAGGAATGAATGTTAACTAATGTGTGTTTATGTGAAAGTGTTATGTTATGAATATGTTAAGCATAAAGAAAGGTTTATGCTAGATGAAATTATTTGATGTTATGCGGAATGATGTTTATGAAAAGGTATTGCGAAAAGGATTTTATAAAACTTTAGTGTTTTAGACATTCTTTCAAAAATTCAACTTCCAGAATTAGATGTTTAGGCCAAGTAGAGAAAAATGTTGAAGAATTTGTGGCGAGATGATTTTAGACGTTTTGGAAATAGTTAAGCATTGATTATTTGGTCAAAGTATTGTAATTACGTATCAAACGTTTGTTATTAATAAACGTTTTGGTAGGTATTTATTATACTTGGCGTTTAGGTTAACCACCATTGCGTTTTGAGTTTTATTGATAGTATAAAAGGAAGGGAGAATAATATTTTGCGGTAAAAAAATTTCAAATTTGTAACAAACTCACATCCTATTCCTACTACTTTGACATTTTTGTCGTAGTACGGTTTGGGGTGTGACACAAAAGGACTGGAAGTAAGCTTAATTGCAGGCACAAAACAAAGGTTAGCAAAAGACCCAATTTTGGACTACCTCTGTTATGGTTTTTTTTGTAGTAATCGATTGGGAATTTGGTTTTATTTCCTTCAAGTAAGTTGTAGAGTAGTTTAAAATGAAGAGTGTTATAGAAAGAACGTTAATTTTGGTGATTTATTGAGAAAGTTATGATTATTTGAAGTAGGGTTGTTTAATCTGGAAAATGCTGAAGAAAATTGTGAAATATTCTTTATACCTAAGTTTAGAATTGATGGATCTTATCTTTTGTACGGTCATCTTAAGCTTAGTATAAAGATACAAGACTTTTTAAGGTTCTGATGTTCGGTTTTGATTTGTTTGATAGGCCAAGAGGAAATAGGTCGAATCTACACACCAAAGAACTAGCCTAAGGCTGTGAGTGACAAATGGATTTCAAACTGATTTCCAAACTATTATTCATGATTGTGTTTCTATGCTTGAATCTAATTTTATGAATAATACATGATTTCTATGAATGATTTCAAGCCATAGTTCCAAGCTTAGGTTGTATGATGAAATTTATATATGAGCACATTATAATCTACTTTCTAAAAAGTAGTTGAAATAGTATTATTTTAAGTAAGTGTTGATTTTTTAGATTTTTAGTTTTCCACAAACCATCTAAGTAAGCTTGTGTTTTACCAAAGATAAAAAATAGCAGGTATGTTTTAATATTTCCATGACTTTCTCATAATTCTGTTAACTACATGACTGAGATGTTGAGCACGAGGCTATATGGTACCATGTGCACACAGGTTAGATTTGGTTGTTAACATTGAGTGTACTCCGTAACAACGATGTTGTTGTGAGTGTTGGGCGAGCCCCACTACAGTAAAGATGATGGTAGTGCTTGACGGGTCCCACTACATCGTAGAGCTAGTAAATGTTGGTTGTATTGGGTCTGCTCTACACAATGTAGATTTTGTCATGATAGTTAAAATGTTTAATATGTTTGATATGCCTTGCTATTTTTCAATGACAAACTTGTTGAGTATTTGAGAAAGTTGTTATTAGTACATATTTGTATTTAAGATTTTGAGTAAACAAATTTGAGTGTGTAAGGTTTCTCATGTGCTCTGATTTCCAAATATACAGTTTTAAACTTAGTCACTCACCAAGCTTTATAGCTTACTCTTCCAAAATGTTTTTTTCTACTTTCTAGGTAGAGATCAAGCTCTCGTTGCCTGATAGATTGGGTTAGTTTGCTGAAAGCTCTCAGACCGTGAGTCAAATACATGGGTGGAGTTGTACATATATAGAGTCTGTTTTGTTTGTGTATATAGGTGTTTGCAAGATTTAGATAATATAAAATTTGTGTACGCTTTGGGTGTTGTGATTGTGTAAGCTTTTGTTAGATATCCTTTTAGTTATGATGTCTTCATCAGGTTTGAGGGCTAAGTGAGTTATTTCAGGGTTGCATTTCATGTATGTCTATGGATTATCTAGGTTCCATTGTATTGCGTTCATATAAAGTATTTTACATACAAGATTAGTATGTCTATCAGGTTCCTGACTTCAGCAAGATCGACAAGTATCTTTTATTGAAGCAATGCATTTCTTCTTTCATTCTCCCATATCTCTTGTCTTTTCCAATGTTCGATCTGTTTGATTTGATAAAATGTGTTTTGTTACTTAGAGAACCATAATGGACGTCTTATGAGTTTTGCTAAGTTAAACACGAATATCTTAACATTGTGCATTTGAGAGAAGAGTAATGATATAAATTATAATCACTTGACAAGTGAGAATTGCATTTAGCTAAGCAAGTGGCAAGAAGATTGTAGTAATAGAATCTTATCGCTAATCTCATCCTTTACATACGAAATCGAGAGAATTTTGTGTGTGGCGAATGTGCTGAGAGGTTGCTCGCCTTAATTAAGGATAAGTTGCTTAAAAAACATTTAAAATGATCAAACACAAATCATAGCTTAACTTTGTGTATTTGCATCCCGAGAGGCGAGCAAGTATGACACAAGCGCTGAGAGGTTACTCGCCCTAAGTCTTAGTTAATATATGATTTGTATTGCCTTAAAGTATTAAAACACAAATTATTGCATTTAGATGATTAAACTCTTCCTTCTGATGGAAACGGTAGACATGCGCAGCGGAATAAAGATCGAATTTTACTCTAATTACAACTTAAACATTTTAGTGATTAACATGCATTACATTTCCTAAATATAACAAAATAGGGTTAATAGAAAAACTCACCTTTGATGCTTTTCTATTATTCTTTTCACGTGCTCTTCACGATCTCC